>PVIU01018285.1:0-39433 GCA_004026605.1 Ondatra zibethicus
GCATTCTACACCCGCACTGTCCTGCATTCTGCACCTGCCCTGTCCTGCATTCTACACCCGTGCCTTCTCACATTCTACACCTGCACCGTCCTGCATTCTGCACCTGCACCGTCCTTCATTCTACCACTATCCTCCATCCTGGAGAAAAATCCCTTAAGTGTACCTCACCATCCAACTCCTTGTTTCTCTTCACAGCCAACCATGCTGTCTCCATTTCTCCCACACACCTCTCCCAGTCATATGTAGCCCAGGCTAGACTCCAACTCCCTGTGTAGCTAAGAATGACCTGGGACCTCTGAGCCTCCTGCCTGCACCCCTTGAGTGCTGGGATGGCAGGTGTGTGCCACCACTCCCCCTTTATGTGGTGCTGGAGACGGAGCCCACAGCCTTGTGAATGTCAGACAAAAATTCTCCTGAATAAGCCACATTCTGGAACCCTCCCATCCTCCTTTGAGCCCTTTCACTACGTCTCTGTCTGACCCTGCTCTGCAAAACCCGCCAGCAGTCTGCACTCTGCTCTCACTCTTCCCAGCTGTGCTGTCCCACCTGCTTTCTGCCCGCTCTGCTCGCTTTTCTTCCTAACCCCATGTCCTCTAGTCCTCTAGTCCTGGGCTTCTGCAGGGCCCGTCCTTTCTCCCCTTCTCTATACTGTTTTCTTCCTTTTTTCAGGCGCACAGAGAGCTGGAATTTCTGCAACAAAGCCTTCGAGTTCTCAGGCTAAGCAGCGGACTCCCAAGCTTGTATCTCTAGCTGGGGCATCGCCTTTGAGTTCTGGTTGGGCAGTGCCCTCTTTGACATTCTTATTTGGTATGGGCTGATCGCTGCATGATTCCCTGTCTGCACCCAAAGGTGTGTGTCTCCTTTTCCCTACATTCTTATTTGGATATGGGCTGGTGGCTGCAAGGTCCCCTGTCTGCACCTAAAGCTGTGTGTCTCCCTTTCCTTATTGTGACTCTCTTCTTCACTTGATTAGCCAAAACCTTAGAACAGTCCTTGACATCAAACACTCGACTTGTGAATGTGCAGAGGCCCACTTTGTCTGTTCCAGCTCCCTGTCTATTGCCCTGGCAATGCATTGCCTGTCCGGGTTCCACAATGGCCACGGAAGGCAGCCTGTTAATGACCAGCGTCAGAAATGGGAGCCTGGGAGGTGTCTGTGGGGCAACCTTTGGAGCTGACTGGAGAGAGGAAGTAGGGGACCTGTGTATTTGGAACCTTTTGGCCCTGCTTGCAGCCAGTGCCCTTCCTGGATTGTGCAGCAGCTGTCCTGCATGTCCTTGTGCCCGGAAGCCAAAGCTGTAGTGTGGCCTCCTCTGTTCAGCACCACCCCTGTAGATTTCCACATCATCTAATTCCAAGTGAAAATCTGAGTCACCGTCGCCAGAGGCATTGCCTGTGATGCTGGGGTCCTTCCTGCCTGCCATCTGTTGCTGGCTTCCTCTTCTCTGACATCACCTAGCCACTAAAACCTGGACGCGCGAGCGCGCGCGCGCACACACACACTATGGCTTCATTCTTGAATCTGTGGTGTTTCTGCTGCAAGGTGCCCTCTGCTATACGTTACTCCCTGTCACACTTCTTGTTACAGTGGATCTTTTCTCCTTTTCACTGGTTGTTACCCATCATGATTACTTCCTTGGGTTGATCTGACAACAACAGGGAATGTTAGCTTCTTTGCCCCTGTATCCTGGGCAGACTGGTGCTCAGTCAGCACCCAGAAGTTCTTAACAGAAGCCAAGTGTGAATAAGCTGTCCCTTGACTTCCATCTGTCCCTAAGGCCTCTTCCACAGCTTCCAGGGCAGCTCCACCTGGCTCTCTGGGACTGTTAGGAGATCCGGGCCATAACATCACCTCAGTGGAGCCATCAAACATTGGCCCAGAAGCCAGGATAAACATAGCCCTGGTTCCTGGGCCATTAACTCTAAGTGGACTTTTACACCCTAAGCCATAAAGGGTAGCTTTCTGAGCACGATCGTTACAGAACCATGACCTGGCAGAATGGCAGAGTCATGGACATCAGAATCCCAGTGCCCATCACAGACGAGAGGGCTGGCTCTCCCTACTGCATTCCTGAGCTGGTCCTTGCCCACACAGTGATGGCCTTGAAAGACCCTCCCTTTGGCTGGCTTCCCAGAATTCCCTCTGCCATGTCTCCCTTTCATCCAGTGTTTCCTAGCAACTTCCTAGAAACCTCCAACCTGTTCCCTCACCACACGGTAGGCTGGCTTCTTTTAAATCCAGGCAGTGAGCAAATGCGGCCTGTTTAGTCAGCAGCAGACAGGGCAAGAGGGAGACACTCCTGTCTGTCTGAAGGGACTGTGTCCTTTGCAGCAATGTCGGTGCCCCACTTGAAAAGAGGATGCCACTGTCCTTACCTACCTGGCCCCGAGCCGACATCGTACATGGTGTTCTCATTCTCTGCAGGTCTAGCCCACGTTTTCTCTGCTGTCGGTAACCCTAATGATATACGTGTTCTCCAGCACAGCAGCCTTTACAGAATGTACTCCAGGCATGCTCCTTCCCACTTGTTGGGCTGTTCGCAGCTCCCCAGGTCTGAGGGTCGTATGCTGTAGAGTTGATCAATTCAAGCATGGTGTTAATGCTACATTTGCCATGTGAGGGTCTTTCTAAGACTTAAAGCATCAGAATTCAGGAGATGGGGTAGGATTCTTCCCTTAAAAAGGCGAAAGACCCTTGCTCAAAGCGTATGAGCAGCCCTTGAGGAATATTTTGGCATCAGGCCTCTTTCCCTCTGCATGGCGGTTCACACATGCAGGCACGCATGCCTCGGCAACAGAGGGTGCTCTGGAGCTGTCTCATTCTCCTGCAGACCGACCTGGAAGACTCACACTGCTGCTGCGTGGACTCAGCTGGGACCTAGCCCCCTCCTGCAGCCCAGCATCTTCTGGCACTCCTAAATGAGGTGTGGTTTGACAGGGTGATGACAGCCACACCTCCTTAGTCTCTCTTCCCATAATATTTATAATACTTATATTGTAATTAACGCTCCCCACCCCCAGGCGCTCTGTCTCCTTATGGAACAATCTTCAGCTGGAAAAGGAAAGCAAAGGGGACCCCGGGATGTGGCTCATTGAACCCACGTTGCATAGATTCAGCATGATGGTACACTTGCAGGGGGCCGAAGGCAGAGGCTCAGAAGTTCAAAATCACCTTATGGTACATGAACCACCTCAGAGACCTTATCCCAAGAAAAGAAAGACAATGTCCTAGTCTGGGTCTGCCTAGCAACAGAAGGCTGAGATGAGCTGCTACTGTATCCACCCATCCTAGCTGTATCCACTCATCACGGTACCGTTTGTTATCATCCTCACTCGAGGACCCCTATTTCTAGCCTTGTGGAAATGCAGGCCAGGGCCTCTTTACGGGACGAGCATTCCTCGCACAGCCTGCTGCAGCTGGCATGTAGCCATCATCAGCGCAACAATGCTGAAGCTGGTCTATGTCTGCTGAGAACATTTCTTTCCCTAACCCGCTTAATCCTCACCACAACCCTGGAAGGTGCTGTTTTTAGCTGTGTTTTATGGCCGGAGAGACTAACAACACCCAGGATCAACAAAGTGACCTAACTTACCTGCTCACACTGGAAATGAGGGCAATGCCACTGAATTCCGGCATTCCGCCCACCAGCTAAGCCAAGTGCCAAGCTGGCCAGCCTCTTTGTCTCCGTTGGGGACCACGCTGCCGGATCTATGCTTGGGCCCCAACTGTTATGAAATCTACCCAGAGTGCCACACACTGCTATTGTGTGTGCAGCCAGAAGCAAGCACTCCTGTTGTTAGCTGTGAGATACAGAAGTTTGTGCCCTTTGGTCCTGACAGTTGAGTTTCCTTCTCTGCCTAATTTCTGCACTGTTCTTTTGGTGCCTCCCTGACTCTTTGATTGCTCCCGAATTCCTCCTTTCTTCCCCCCTCCATTTGCTTTGTAGCACTCCCTGGGATAGGGTCCAAGGCTTTCCGCTTATCAGGCAAGCACTCCATGGTTTGGCTACATTTTCCCAGCCCATCCCTCCACAGTTAACCGTAAGGGTTCTCTTACTGAATCAAACATCGCCACCTGGACATACCTCCTCTCCTAAGTGACTGTACCTCGTGTGATGGCAGAGTCCCTTCATCAGCAAGGAAGGCAAGCAGGGCCAGCTTGCTCCTTTCCCTGCCACTGTTCAAGGTCGTCCCACAGCGCTCTGGCTCCCGTCACGCTTCTGCCTCTGCGTGGTATTTCCCCTTATTCCCTGCATGCACCTGCCTGTACCTCAGACCACACTCCACCTCTGCCTGGTCTTACTCTGCTATTAAAGCAAGTGTGTGCCGTCATCCCGGCCTCCTGACAACCTGTCTGCACTCCTCCCTCCAGGGCTAATTCTACCCTGGCTGTCTCCATGTCTGCCCAACTGGTGCTGACGGTGCAGGAGACCATGGTGCTTCTCTCAGGCTCTGCCCCTGAACAAGGTGCTGGGCTCAGCAACTCAATGCTCACCTTGGTTCTCTCTGGGATCTTCCATCCTGGCCTTCAGGGTCCAGGACTCTGGCTCCATGCTGGAGCATTTTTCCCAGCGTGTGGGAGGTTCTCTCCAGCCACTGTCTCTTTATGCCACAACTCAGCCATTCCCCTCTCTCATCACTGGTATGACCCACATCTCAAGGTAAACTTTGAAACCTCAAGAATTTCACATTTTTTTTCCTCAGAAGGGAAGGAAAAAAAGGTTTAGGCTCAGTTCTGGGATAGCCTTGCACCTGGTAGGCATGCACTCGGTCACTGGACCACAAAGATGATGTCATCTGTCTCTTTTGGAGGGTGGATTCCAACACAGCTACTTTACAAGCCATGGGTGCCGAGAGGACTGAGAACTCCTGCTCGGTTTTTGTTCGTGTGTTGTTTTTTTTGGGGGGGTGGTGTTGTTGTTAGTTCGAGGCAGGGCTCCTGGAACCCAGCTAGCCTCAAACTCTTTATGTAACCTAGAACTTGGAACGTCTGGGCCAACTGCCAGTGCCTCCACAGCCCTGGGATTCTGGGTAGCAGCCAACACTCCTGGTTCTGTTCAGTGCTGAGGACCAGCCCCAGGGCCCTTCACCTGCAGAGGCATGTCCCCACCCCTGGAAGTTCTCCAGAACATCGCAGCATCTCCTGGATGTCCCTTGGAGTACAGTGGCAATGTAGAGGTTGTGTATGCAGGCACACTCAGCTGCCCCTGTGTCTTGGCCACACTGGCTAGGCTTGGTTAGGTACCCTTTTCCCAGAGGGTGTGGGCTTGCAAATGAGCAGGGAACCACTGAGCAGGAGCCACTGGCTGAGCACTGCCCGTCAGCACTTCTGATGAGTGCCTCTTAAAGATTAACTTTTACTGCTCTTCTGTGATTGGTCAGTCCCTGCTCTAGCTCATTCCCTGTGAAGGAAGTTGGTGCAGCCTGACCCAGCAGTGTGTGCAAGTTCCTGCCACAGGATCTCAGTGCCTCAGGCAGGAGGCTGCTGTTAAGGGGATGTTTTCCACTCCTCTCCACGTCCACCACCGCCCCCTGCAAGCCATACTGTTAGGATGACTTCGAAATTAGCACAGAACATAGCTGAATCCACTTAAAATCAGCCCGCCTTCTACAAACGTCACTGAAAAATTCGGAGAATTTCATCCTCATCAGGTGGGAAGGGTTTCTAGAGGGGAGCAGGTGAAAGTGGTTCTTTCCCCGAGCCTCCCCCTAACATCCATGACCTTAAATAATCGTGAGCCACAACCGCCGGTTTCACACTTTCAGCGACATTTAGAACAGGGCCAACTTTGTGCTAGGCACAATCTTAGGCTTCAGGGATCCAGGGCAACAGCTACCAGTCCATGTCAGCCGCTGGAGACATGGAAAGGGCCCCACCCCAGTGGGGATGTCTGAAACAATGGCATGGACTCTGTCCCAGGAAGTTAGAGCAGAAGGGTCTAGCCTGGACTAGCAAGTCTGTCTAATTTCAGAAAATGACTGAGGAACTGAATAGACTGCTTTGCCTCAGTGGGATTCTGGGGTTTTTATCTCCATCCTTGGTAATGAATACGCTCAACTGTGCCGCCTCTTGTCTATGTGACACACACAACTGCCAAGGTCACTTTCCCTGAGCTTTGACACTCTCTGGTCATGCTAGATACGCAGCAGTCGGGGAAGGTAGAGTGTTCGGTGGAATCCCACCTCTGTAGTTCGCTCTGCACACCAGTCTCAGTCGTGAAGCACGACAGCCCTTGCTTCCTGACACACGTGTTCTGAATCAGAAGCCAGTTCCTGTTTCTGATCGGAGGTTAGGCAGATGCCGGCCACCGACGCTGTTTTGTTTCTGAGACGGGATCTTATGCCGGTCGTCCCAGGAGAAGCAGCTATGGGCTTTGGGTCGTGGGGCGCCTGTTTTTTAGTAAAGTACTTCCCAAAGTGCAGCTTGTAGGAACAATGAATTAGGGCACATCTTGCTGTCTGTGGTTTGTGTCTTAGCGGAGCTGAGAGAGGAGTTCTCACAAACTTACTGGGTTTCTTTTTAGCACGTGTTGGGAGCCAGTATTATCCATCTGTAGCTTTCCCAGAGGTCTTATGGGTTGAGAGTCAGAATCAGCGCCTGTCTCTAAACTTCCTTCATATTTACACACTGAGAAAGGTACTAGGTCAAACAAATAGCTTGCTTCATCAAAACAGCAGCTTTATTTATTTATTTATTCTGTCTCTCCCATCCCCCTCATCTCCTTCCCTTCCTCTCTTGCCCTTTCTACCTGTCTCTTTTCTTCTCTCCCTTTTTCTTTGGCTGTGGTTGGGATCAAACCCCAGGCTTTGTAGAAGCTAGGCAGGCGTTCTACCAATGGAGCTGTATCCCCAGTCCACTTATATGAGTTTATTTGTATGAACTTTCTTTTATAACGTACGACCATCTATTGTGGCCTCACCTGTGATCTCAATATCTTTTATTCCCAGAGTCCTCTTCTTTTCCTTCCTATGCAGACCTCTGTTATTTAGACTTGAAAAACCACTTTTAGCTGTAATTTTTATTGTGAGAGGAAACTTTTATAATTCTTTATTTTAGATCAAATTTTAAGATTTCATTTTTATTTTCATGTATGTGGGGAAATGTATGCCAAGTGAAAAAGGGTCCAATCCCTGGGAGCTGGAATTACAGGTGCTTGTGATCTGGTAAGACCTGAACTCAGGTCTTCTGGAAGAGTGGTGAGCGGTCCTAGCCAGTGAGTCGTCTCTCCAGCCCCACAGCCCCACTTTCTGTAAGTTCCGTAAGAAGTCATGCATGTATAAGCAGCATTTCCACCCCGTTTCCATGTAGTACTGGTGCTATGGAAAGGGCTTTCTTCTCTGAGAAGCGTCTCCATCCTTCCAGCGACATGGGTGACGGACCGCAAATAACTACAGAGAAAGCCCAGCTGGATCTTAGGAGGACGGGGTGTCCCCCTTATCCTCCCCACCTAGAGAAGACCCAGACCACAGCAGAAACAATGAAGAGAAAATAAAAAGCATTTCTAAGTGTTACACTAAAAGCCTTTGTCAGCCCATGGCAGCATGGACGTTTTAGGAAGAAACTGGTTGTCAAGAACTGTGGGTGCCACCTGCAGGTGGCATGACCTGGAGATGGCATGTGTGCAGAGAGGTTCCAGAGAAGGGCTGTTCCCTTGAGGCAGAGCGGAGCGCATGAAACAGCATGTCTCCTCTTCTGTCTTCAAGACAGTATTTCTGTGACTGCGGCCCAGACCCGAACAAGCCCGGGTGAGAGGTTGGTTGTCTGGCCCCCTTTTGATTCAATCATTTCTAATACATATTTTATCACACTAATTTTGTTATTGAAGTTGATGTTTTTTTTTTTTTAAGACAGTCTCTTATAGCGCAGAGTAGCCTAGGATTTGCTACGTAGCTCATGACAACCTTGAGCTTCTGATCCCCCTGCCTCCACCTCTCAAGTGCTGGGATTATGGGTTTGCACCACTCCTCCTGGTTCTGTGCAGTGCTGGGTATGAAACTGGTCTTGGTGCCCGCTAGGCAAGCGTTCTACCAACTGAGCTGCTTTCTCTGCCTGTATCCTGTTGCTCTTAAAGTGTAGAGAAATAGAGAGAGAGCATAATATTTACTAGCTTGACCGTTTGGTGTACGGTGTACATCACACACCTTCCACCCCCAGAGTTCCATCATTGTGCACAATTGGCATTCTAAACCTGTTAAACCGTGGCTCCTGTGCGCTCTGCTCTCCCACCCTCTGTGAATCTGACCCTCTAAGTCCCTCACAGAAAGGGCATCATCCAGCGTTTCTCTCTTTCCCCCTGGCTATGTCACGTGGTATGATGTGCCCAGGATTGTATCGATGTTTACCATGTGTCAGAATCTCACTCCTTTCAAGTCTCGGTAGTATTCCAGAGTGTGTGAGCGTGTGTTCACACTCCACTCGGCTGCTCCGGATGCTGCTGCTGTAAGTGGCTGTCTGTCCGTCTGCTTCTGTCCTCCGTGTCCTGTGTGTCCTCCGTGTCCTGTGTGTCCTCTGTGTCCTCTGTGTCCTCCGTGTCCTCCATGTCCTGTGTGTCCTCCATGTCCTGTGTGTCCTCCGTGTCCTCCCTGTCCTGTGTGTCCTCCGTGTCCTCCATGTCCTGTGTGTCCTCCATGTCCTGTGTGTCCTCCGTGTCCTCCGTGTCCTGTGTGTCCTCCGTGTCCTCCATGTCCTGTGTGTCCTCCGTGTCCTCCATGTCCTGTGTGTCCTCCGTGTCCTGTGTGTCCTCCGTGTCCTGTGTGTCCTCCGTGTCCTGTGTGTCCTTCGTGTCCTCCGTGTCCTCCTTGTCCTGTGTGTCCTCCGTGTCCACCGTGTCCTCCGTGTCCACCGTGTCCTCCGTGTCCACCGTGTCCTCCGTGTCCACCGTGCCCTCCGTGTCCACCGTGTCCTCCCGCCGTTACAGCTCTACCCATCTCCTCAGCCTTCTCAGCAGGAAGAAGAGGGGAGGGGAGGAAGCTCAGTCAGCCTCCTAAGGCTCTTCAGTCTCAATCATTTCTATGAAATGGAAATTAAAAACAGCAATGATATAAATAGTTAATATTTACCGAGTGCTTATTGTGATGATTGTTTCTTGTAGCCCTGACATTTGCATCGCGGCAGATAAGCAGTTGACCAGCTCCCTGTAGTCACATGACTTCATAGCATAGAGCAAGTGAGTGGGGAGACCCAGGACTCTGGCTCCAGAGCTCATGTTTCCTTTCTTTTGCATTTTATGCTTGTGCATGTAGCACACCTGTGCATGTCTTTGTGGGCAGGTGCACACGTTGTGGAGCCCAGAAGCTGACATCAGGTGTTGTCTTCAGTTGTTCTCTCTGATGTATTTCCTCACCCAAGGGGATCCAGACTCTGCTAGATGGAGGAGGGTGGTGAGGATTGGACCAACAGTTCACGGTATCTGCTGTGGACACTGCCTCTCTAGCCCAGTTTTTAGAGCCAAGTGGCCTCAAGGACTCAACATTGTATCCGCTGTGGTGCTGGGCTGCCATCCACCCCAGCCTCTGTGGTGGCACAAAGACCAGAGGCCATGAGATTGCGGTTTGCCTAGACCACAAATGGTAGAGGGAGAGCCTTATGTTCACCACGTAGGGGTTTTGGTGATCTTCCAGGAAGAGAGCAGCTCCTGCCAATGGAAGCAGAGGTATCTAGGCTTATGGGAAACAATGTGTGTTGTCTGATTATTTCAGTTAGCGGAGTGCTACGGCCTTTAGACGGCTTTGAATATTTGCCAACCACCACCAGTGCCCCTTTTGAGACGGGCTACTATGTAGCCTAGCCTTAAACTTGCTGTTTAGGCAGGGATAACCTTGAACTTCTGCCACATCTTTCTCCACCTTCCAAGTGCTGAGATTGCAGGTGTAAGCCATCATGCCCAGTTTAAGCACTGCTGGTATTGAACCCAGGAGTTCCTGCATGGTAGGCAGGCACTCTGCCCTCTGAGCCACCTTCCCTGCTCCAGCCACCACTATTGACTGGTGCATGTGTCACAGAAGTAACCTATGATTCTCTGATGTGACACATGACCTCTTAATCACAGTGTGCCGGTGTTTTCTCTGCTGACCCTGGCGTCTTCGGGAGGCATGACGGCATTCTCGTTCTGGCAGGCTGAGGCAGGCTCCGTGTTGCTGTGCTCCAGCATGCTAGATCTTATCTTCCAGCTGTGGACAGCCATCAGCACTCAAGCAAAACTTCTTTCCAGAAGGGGCTTCCTGTTTCAGTTTCAGTAGGTCCAGAGAGAGGACATTTTTGGGGACGTGGGATGAAGATCAAGAATTTACCAGAGTCCTTTGAATCTTATGTCCTTAACCGTTTGTAAATGATGGCACAGCTTGCCCCCATTTGTCTGACACAGAAAGTGATTCTAGAACCCTGGCTCTGTTCTGTTAGTGGTGAGTGTCACTGTCTGGTGTTTGGTTGTCAGCACAGAGAAGCAGAGCCACTGAAATCTAGTAAGTCCTGCTGAATGTGCCACCAACACCCCTAGGATACATCAGAGACCTTAAAGTCACCCAGCTGTCCTGTTGGTCTGGAGAGGATTGTAATTACACCACTGATATTCAGGTGTTCGCCCCACACTTTTGTGTGAATCACTCTTGCTGATTCCCAAGCAACCTTCAGAAGCCAATTTTGTGTTGAGGAATCCCAAGCTGTATATTTTGGTGGATGCCCAAGGATCATAATTCTAGTAACGTAAGTATTTTACAGTATAGTCAGCTTAACACTGGCATACTTAATCATGTTATTTTTGAGCTCTGGAAAATAGCCCAGTTGATTAAAGCACAGGAGACCTGAGTTTGATCCCAAACCCACACTAAACAAACAACAAGCAAACAAAGCTGAGCACTGTGGTTACTCACATTTGAACTTGTAATCTCAGTACTACAGAGGCAAGAATTTGCATGTCTCCGGGACTGACTGGCCAGCCAGCTTAGCCTAATCCATTAAGTGAGAAAAAAATAAAATAAAATCAAGATGGGTATCACCATAGAAGGACACCACAGGGTTGCCCTCTGGACTCCATAGACCTCCACCGGAACATACACGCACGCGTGCGCACACACACACTCACTCACATACACACACAGGTGTGCGTGTATTTTGCTATAAGTTGTATAATGAAGAAGGATTTTCTTTGTGAACTCTTCCTATGGTCAGAGGGTAGAGGTCCTCATCACAGGGACGTTTTAACTTAGTACTTGGAGTGTGCCTTTCGCAGGCACACAGACCAGCACTTAGCAGGGTTTGTCTTCCTTTCCTCATTATCTCCTTTCTCCTTTGTTCACACTTAAGCTCAAGAACCTGATGGAAAACATGCACAAAAGTGTTGGGAGGTTCCTGATGTTGGGGTGATGTGGGGTGACTTTCTTATCCTTCCAGCTTAACTGTTCCTGAATTGTTTACCATGTCCACCCTGAGTGTTTTCACTGAGGCTATGTGGATGCTGTCTACCTGTGAGATTCCTACACATGCTGCTCTCAGCAAGCTGAGGCTTGCTCACACCCTGTGACTATCATACACTCATTAAGAACCTGCTGTCTCCGGCTTCAAAGAGGGACACCCACGTGGTGATTCATTGCAGAGACAGCTATAATGGTGGCGGGGCCTCTTGATAGCATGGGCAGTGCACTGTCTGGTCACAGAGCACCCCTTTTGCTTATGATTGCTAATGAGGCACCCTGGCATTTGAGAGCACATAGCCCAGACAGGAAGAGGATGAGAGGAATTCCACTCAATGTGCCGATACACAAGTGTTCTGCTTACACACTTATTGAACTGTGATTTCACACTCTATTTATAGGCAAGCATGTGGGATAGGAAAAGGGACAGTAAACACCTGTCCTTGTTCTGATGCCTTGTGACTTCAACCCTGAGGCCTACCAGGACTAGGATCTTTGCCAGTAGCTGGATCCTTAAGCAGCTGAGTTATGATACCTTGGGTTGTGTACCCTGGGATATGAAGCCACAGCATGGAACAGTCAGGGGTCTTGACTGGAAAAGAGTCACTGTTAGCATTTGGTATCACTCTTCAGTTTCTGTTGATGCCAAATTTCCAGCACCCTGGCATCCTACAAGGAGAGCTTACTAGCAAATGCATACGTTTGGATCCTCTGAGCCTTAAGAGGAGGGTGTTTTGGGGAGTTAGTGGGTGCGCTGTCCCTGCTGACTTCTCTGGGTTCTCAGAATGGAGCATGGCCTCTGGTCCTTGGTTCCTTGCTCCCTGAGCAGTCTATCTGCCTCAAAGATACCTCAGCCCTTTCAAATCTGATCTTACTATGCAAATCAACCTAAAGATAAACCGCGATCATCCCCACCTCTTAATTTGCTGTGTAGGGAGCATCCTGGAAGAAGTGTGAATCAACAGAAATTGTTTCCTGTCATCGGCAGAAAAAAGTGTTGACTGATGTCGAACTTTGCAGATAATGAGATCTTTAGGGAAGTTTCTGTTTCCTAAGTTCGGAAGTCCAAGGTGGTTTTTGTTTTTTGGCTTTTGCTTGTTTGTTTATTTTTTTTTAAGCGTCAGCAACCCCTATTATTTTTCTTAATGGCCTTTGTAAACATGTAAGGTGGGAAAGTATTGGTGGAGGGAGTTCCAGCAGCTGGAACGGGTAGGCCCCTCTGAGTGAGTAGGAAGGACGCAGAATCTGCCTCAAAGTATGGATTTAATTGAGGATGAGTAATCTCTACTCAACAACAAATGTCTCCATATTGTGAGCTTTTGTTACTGTTGGTGTTTTCAACTGCGGTACCCATTCAAGTATTGGCTAGGCAGATGGTAGAGGCACTCTGTTCCGTTAGAACGGATGGGGTACGTTCTTCAATCGTGTGCATGCGTGTGTACACAAATAGTTTAAATGGAGTTATGCCACAGGGATGATAATGCTACCCCCAAATGCCATCGACTGGCAAAAATCCCCAGTGTCAGGTACATAAAACTTCTCCTTGAATTGTTGTTGATCACAGGAGGCTAAGAGACTCCCAAAACAATGTTCCATTTGCATTTGGGGGTGGAGGTGGAAGTGGGGCCGCTGTACTGGTCTGAGGCTGAAGGGTAACCATGGAAACCAGATGCAGGGTGTGATTATTTGCCTCTGACCTGGCAAAGTGTTGGGTTTGACAAAAGACGGTTAATAGAAACACTCAAATTGACCCTTCTCATCACTCGGCTGCTTCGAACTCAATCAGGCCCTCATTATTATCAGCGTGATGTGAGCAAAGGCAGCCGGGATCGTAGTTTTTCATAATCACTCCTTGAGCCAAATGTAATTTGCAATTTGTGGTATTGTATTATGAAACAATAATGCATTAAAATGAACAGAGCAAGAATTAGGAGCATGGTAGTGCAAAAGGACCCAGAGAAGGAGCTGGGAGGGAGAGGCACCCTCGGAATCACTCTGAGTGGACGTGACTGGCGTCATTGCAAAAGAAAGCATAGAGCAGAATCAGATTCCTGCTTTGTTTTCCTGTGTTTAAGTATATGGGACAGTGTGTATGGCATGTGTACATTATCATAAAGTTGGTGTACTTAGAGGAGAAACAAACTGTAATTTGCATATCATTTGCATTTAGATGGTAGGGGTTATAGGGTTAGCGTGGCTTGATTACTGGTGTGGGTATGATATAAAATAAATTAAGGTGTAACAAGGCGTATAAACATCTGGTGTGGAGTAGCAATTACTAATTGACCTTTTTTTATAAGTCCCAGTGACCATGGCTTGTGTTCCGGGAGCTGGTGGCTAGGCTCACACCTTGTGATCAACACGGACCTCAGCCACCCCGTGTCGTCATACCAGCCCTACATACGGGTCACCTGTGATGCTGGGGTTATCGACACATTTGCCTCTTCTGTGCTTTGTCCCCACTTACATCTCTGTGTCTGTACCCCAGCTTTTATGTATTTGCTGTGTTCTTCCCCCCTCAAGATCTTTTATTCTTAGGTCAAGATTGATTCCGGGCTGACCTCGCTTCCCTCGACCCTATTGTTTTCAACTGTAACTTTAAATAGCTCCTGGCTCCTGTGCATCTAGGCTTTCTGAAGCATCAGGTTGCCTGGTGCATCCGTGTATCCTTGATTGGCTAACAGCTGTGGCAGGATGGCGCGCACTCACCGAAACATTTAGCCAGGACTTTGGGAAAGGAAATTACTTCCATCAAAGGCACATTGTACATCTAAGGCGATGGTAGGGTGGTTACATAGAAGCTGTTTTTTCTTTTAAAGAAAGTCACTTATTTTTCCCTGCATGCCGAGCAGCACGCATTTAGTTTATTAAGCCAATCAGACTAGCGCTGATGAGAACTGTACACAATCAAAAATAATGGCTCTAGAGTTTGCGAATCTGCCTGTAAAGAGCACCCTTCCTACCCTCCATCACTGGGGAGCCACACCCATCTTACAAAAGCGTTGTCAAGTTGCCTTGTGCCCTTCTCCCTGCCCCCCTTCTCATCATGGTTGATTGCCGATGCCTTTCCCCCTCCAAATGGGAGCTTTCTGCTTTCCATAATCAGCCCCCCTTCCTTGATTTCCCTCGTCATTTTCACAATCTACTGCTGAGCAAATCAGCCACTTTCATAGTAGTGATTTCTCAAAATGTCACAAAACTGCACAATCATAACAAGAAGGACAGATTACAAATGACCCCCATCCCCCTATAGTAAAGCACTCTGGGCTACAGGAAGTATGGTTGGATACCATGTACTCTCTGTTTCCAATGAATTTGTGTTCCACACTCCTTGAAGTTGCTCCCTCTCAGTCGGGGCTGATCTCTGACAAGCCTTTGGCAGCATTTGCATATGCCAGACTGAACTTTTAACATTTGCATGCCATTGAGGATGGAAATGTTGGCAATGCCCTATGAGTGTGTATGCACTGTTTTTATAATCCTCTCCAGTGCATTGGGGAAGCTCTTGACCTGGCCTTCAAACTCCTGGTCTTCATAGACAAGTTCTATACAGGGACCCCTGTCCCATAAGTCACAGTGCTATAAACAGTACAGGATTATCACATGTGGAGTGTGTGTAAAACTAGTAAATATAAGTGTTTTGTGCATGGTAGTGTGTGCATGCATGCTTGTGTGTGTGTGAGTGTGTGTGTGAGTGTAAGCAAGGATGCATAAATGTGTGGACATCAGATGCCTACTCTGGTTTTTGGAACAAGGTCTCTCGCCAGGATTGGGGCTCGCCAGTTCTGCTAGAATGACAGCTGGCAAACCTCGGGAATGTTCCCAGCTCTGTCATCTTAGCACTAGGATTATCTTCCAACCCTTTCTCATGTATTTTTAACGAGGACTCAGTTAACTTCCCTGTACATAACAGCATGGAGGGCATCTCTGGTTCCTCAAGCCCTGGGTGTCGGGGTTGGGTTGAGAGAACTTGGGTGGTGGTGGTGCCTATTGTCAGTAGATTCCCCTGGGCTCCCAGCTCAGGGTCTCTCCTATGGGAGCAATAGCACTTCTCTCACAAGCTGATGTGGGAGCCATTGAGACAAAGTACAGCATGAGAACTCAGTCAATTCCAGTAAAATGTAATTACATAATAAAACAGGCATCATCAGGGGCCAATTGTGTGTCTCGCTTAGGAAGTGCCCAGAGTGTACTTCCAACAGATGCTAGATTTTATTTAATTGGGAGTGTCCAGTTCAGGACCCTGACCCCCAACTAACCATGAGGTTTGCTACTGTCTAGTCCCAGCCTATAGTGTGGCTTTAGACAGCTCCCAGAGGCTCCTGGGCCTCTGCTTCTTAGATGAATCTTTTGATTTCCAGAAACCTATCAACATCTGTCTGCTGTGGATAAGAGTGTAAAAAATAATCTACAAAGATGTATGACTAGAGTTCTGTTTTGTTTTGTTTCTTCATATGAAATCTAGAGAGGTGAAGTGCTTAGTCTTTTTTTTTCTCCAAAAGAAATTACTTTATTTAGTTGCACTATTAGTATCATAAAGCAAAACATAATTGATACCAAAGTTTTCAGTATAAATATTTAAATAAAGTTACATTTTATCTTTTATTATTTTTTATTACTTTATTAATACTAGGAATCAAAATTTCCACTTCCTCCCCTCCTCCCACTTCCCTCCCGCTCCCCCACTCCCCCTCCCCCCCTCCAGTTCTAAGAGAGGACAGGGTACCCTGCCCTGTGGGAAGTCCAAGGCTCTCCCCTCTCCATCCTAGCTTAGGAAGGTGTGCATCCAAACAGACTAGGATCCCAAAAAGCCAGCACATGAGGGTGCCTGAACTGGCCTTGTCCCGTAGTCAGACGGATGACTATCTTGAATATCACCATAGAACCTTCGTCTGGCGACAGATGGAGAGAGAGACAGAGTCCCACATGGGAATACTGGACTGAGCTCCCAAGGTTCAGTTGAAGAGCAGAAGGAGGGAGAATAGGACCAAGGAAGTCGGGACCATGAGGGGTTGATCCACCCACTGAGACAGTGTGCCTGATCTAATGGGAGTTCACCAACGCCAGCTGGAATGGGACTGAACGAGCATGGGATCAAACTGGATCCTTTGAATGTGGCTGACAATTGGGGCAGACTGAGAAGCCAATGATAATGGCACTGGGATTTGTCTCTATGTCATGAGGTACTTAGTCTTACAGCAACTTGATAGACTGTGTTCTGTTGGTATTCATGGGAGACCTGGCCCTGCCTAAACAGAAATGGAGGAGGAGTGGATTGGATGTGGGGCAAGTAGGGACAGAACTGGAGTGGGGGGGGGGCACTGGGAGGAGAGGAGGCTGCCTGAATGTAAACTAACTAACTAAATTTATATATTAAAGAATATCTAGAGAGGTTAGGATTTTAAACACAAGTATGTTTACAGTTGTGTTCACGACTGCAAGTCAGTTACTTTCCTCATTATTATGACGAAATACCCGGGAAAGTCCGTTTAAGGAAGGAAGGACGTCTGTGGTTCACCCTCCATCATGGCAGGGAAGGCGGGGCGGCAGGACTGGGAGGTAGTTTGTCATATTGCCTTCACAGGCATTTCACGATGAAACCCCAACAAAGTAATAAAGGAAGTTGATAAATCTAGGAGGTAGAAAAATACATTAATATCACCAGAATCAACTGGAAGAGGTTTTCTAAAACAACTTAAGGCAAAAACAGCTCCAGGGGACCACGGCCTCAGCAGTTCCCGGAGCAAAGGCGGTGGAAGCAGTGGTTTGTTTCAACGGGGCAAGCGTCTGCATGCATTGTGTGGGGACTAGGCTGGGCTTGTATTTTGCTGTCTGCAGTCTTCAACTGGCTCGCTGGGCAGCTGATATTCCTGAAGGGTCTTCAGAGCAAGTGGCAGCATTGTCACCACTAGCTGTGTCCCAAGACGGTATACATTGCTGGGCAGCAGCCAGCAAAAACAGATGAGAGGTTCCAGAATAAAAAACTTTGTTCTCAGACAAAGGAAATGATAGGCTGAATCAGGCAAGGCCAAGGGTCTGGAAATGATGAGCAGGATACAAGACCAAGACTTGTAGTGCTTTGCAGTGGTGCCTGGTTGGAGGCGCTAGTCTCTGGGGGCTGAGGCCAGATTTGTATTTGATCCGGTTAATACCTTTTCCACAGCGACACAGTATCATTTGCAACACAGTATCGTTTATTCTAACTTGCGGATTTCCTGAGGTAAATAGTCAGACACACATCATGGCAAAGTCCTCCTGAGTCAGAGAACCCTGGTAATTAGCAATGAAATATTAGACTTCAATGACATTTCACTTGGGTTTTTTTTTTTAAGAAAATATTATTTTAAGACCTATTCTTCAAAGACTGTAAAATAATTGGTTCTGGAGATGCTATTTTCATATATGGCAACTTGTTTTTACAACCTTCTCTTTCCCGTTTCATATTTTAAAACACTGTTTTGGGGGAGGCCCTCTCGGTGTAACCAATGGGCGTTTTTATTTTATCTAGAGCAGAGCACCGTGTTGTCATTCAGCATGATTTTTCTAAAGACTTCTAAATTTAGAAGCAGTAGAATTATCACAGTTTAAATGGCAAGCCATTTCAGCAGGGTTTATGCTGCTTCACTAAGAACGAGTACAGTACGATGGCTTAATATCAAGGAGAACGTAGCAGGCGTTGTTAGTGATGGTTCTTTCTACATAGAAATGGCAGTTTGGGCACCCATTGGGGGTTGTTTTGCCTGCTTTCAGCTTTTCTCTTCATGACCAAAGGCATTCCTTACCCCACCTCTTTTCCATAACCACTCTCAGATGACCTGGCTTGCATTGTGACTCTCGGGTCCCATGTCTAGCTGATCTTAGGTCAGTGTGACATTGGAAAGTGGCCATTTGTCAAACACTCATCTCTGGTTTATAAAGAAGAGTATATACACAGCCGAGTCTTTCCAACTTGTTAGTTCACTGGTAGAATATTTGTGTAGCATGCATAAGGCCTGGCTTCAAAAACATGCACAAATCAGTCAACTTCAGTTTTCCCCAGTAGGGTTACTCAGTGCACAGACATATGTGATCTTCTCAGTGACAGTAACTTGAATCATTGTGACAACAGTGTGTCATTTGAGGGACATTTACAAACTGAAAACTAAATGCCTGTAATCATTTATCTTTATAGCTATCTAATTGCAAGTAAATACAATATGTATTTGTTTGAACTTAGATCTTTTTATATTTGTGTACATGTATGTTTGTGGGTCGTGGTCAAAGGACAACCCCAGGTGGCATTCAGCCACCAGACATTGCCCCTCCCGGCCCTATCTGTGCCATTGGGTAGTAGCTCTGTCTTCTAAACCTTAGAGGCAACAATGATTTTCTGTCATGCCCGTGGCTTCCCGTCTGCAAACCCTAGTCTCTCTGTCTGTTAACCTCTCCTGCCCACTCTGACCCCCAGGACACCTGACGTGTGCCAGTCTCTGGCAGGACTCAACTTCTTACACTCTAACTGTTAGTATCAGATGCCGCCCTGTGTCACTCCTGGGTTGGTGGCCCCTGTGATTCCTCATTCTATCTTGCCTCAGGTCCCTCGTGCCAACTGTTTCCTCATGCTGTCTTTTAAGACAAGATTTTATACATTCCAGGCTGGCCTCATTCTTGGTATGAAGCTGAGAATGACCTTGAACTTGTGTTTCTCCTGCCAGTGCCTCCCAGGAGCTGGGGTTACAGGTGTGTTTGGGGGGTACCGGGTGGAACCCAGGCACAATAGTCAAGCCCTTCACTAACTTGCTGGCTGCCCAGCGTGGCTCCTGCATGCCTCACTGATCTGTGTTCCATGTCATCTTCTCAGGAAAGCCGTCTCTACCATAAAATCCCTGGCTCACTTTGTCCATCTTCTTCACACTCAGCCCTGTGTGCTCCCTCGCCCAGCTCATCCTGCCGCCAGCTAAATGCGAGCCGGAATGGAGGCTCCACGATGCCACGGTGACGTGGCATGTTTTCTGTACTGCGTGTAGCTCGGTACTGTAAATCAGTCCGTTCTTACGCAAGCACATGCTGATTAGCTTTGATGAGTGACTGAACGTGATGCTGGAGTGATGTTTTCCATTTGCTGTTTGATTCATTCGTTCTATAAAGTTTAACTTTATAGTGCTTAACCCCCAGGCTTTACATATGATGTGTGTGTGCATGTGTGCTTTTATATAGACATATGTGTGCGTTCATATATATATATATAATTTTTAAGATCCCAGTACATTTTTTGTCCTTTGTGAAAAGTGGGCTGACTCTAGATTTAAATCAAATTTCTGGAGACTTTTTTCTTCTTCCCTTTTGTTCCCACTTCCTTCCTCTTTCAAAGTAGTTAGTATCTACTTTCTAAATAAGATCAAATACCAAGGGCCGATTTGCTTTATAGAATTCACCTGTAGCCAGGTTTGATCTTTTTTTTCACATTAGAATATATGATGTTAGTAGTGACTGCATGTGACGTTTTTCTGGCATAATGCTTTCATGGTGTTGTTTATAAACGCTTTGGCAAACACAGTGTACCTGAGGTCTGTTCCAGGTACTTCATGTGTGGCCGGGTGTTTCAAATGAGGTTTATACTAATAAGAAATGATCTGTGCCACTAACCAAGCTGCGGCTTGAAATCTTTTTCTCTTATCTGTCAACTGTGCAAGGCTTTGCCCTTCTCATTTTGATGTGGCTTTGTCTCTGTCAACCTCACTCCCGGTTCCTCTGCCAGCTGGCAGCATTAGAGAGGGAGCCATAGGCCCGCTCTGTCATCACCAGCAACGTGCAAGGCTCCCCTAAGCTCTGGGTAAAACCAGGTCTCTTTGGCTCTGATGCAGAAAAGAATTTGAGGATGAGCAAAGCAGTGTTGGTGTTTGTTTAAAAAGCAGAAAGACACTCAGGGAATGGATATGGCACACCTAACAGGGTGGGTATAGGCTTCTCAAGAGTCACCTTTCATTAAAGGATACTTTAAACAAGAATTTTAAACATGGTGGGGCAAAGGGACCGAAAGAACATAGTTGCGCAAGGGGAGGAAAAGACACACCCGAATGCAGTTAGAGGATTTTCAAGCACCCCTTCAAATGTCCCAGCGATAACTATGGCGGGATGTGGGAACTCTGGGAATGTGTTGTTCAGTGGCTTTCTAAGGAGCCTTGTCCTCCTCTAACTGAGATTCTAGGATGGCTCCCAAGGTGGATGGGATGCAGTTGCAATCTGATAAAATTGTACAAGTGGTTTAAGGTAGGCTCTTTTATTATAAAGGGGGTTTCGAATAAGATTCCTAAAATATTACAGGTTTGTTATTTATGTTTATTTCTTGATTCTCAGCTAGATAGAGGCTTCAGCCACACAGGGATGAGGAGTTTTCCGTCTCACGTTCATGATTTTGCCCCTTTCTGCCCTGTGTCACCTCCTCAGATAGACACTCAGCTCTCCCCGCATCCCCCCTTTTTATTATTAATGAGCATTTCTTTGTGCAACTGTGTGCCTGAGATTTCTTCTTTGAGACAGCTGGTAACTTGACAATCCTCGTGCATGAATCTAGGCGACCATGGGAGGCAAGCGTTGCGGGGCACATGGGCTTTTTATAGAGGAAAACAACAGCAGGAAAAAGAACCAGTATGAAGCTGGAAGCATCTGTGATGTTTTGCATGCCAGCCTAGACTAGCCTGGCATTTTCTTCAAAGCCCTGGGGTCGGCATCTATCCCCAGCAGCATATAGACCAGGGCCAGATCACATGTGCGTTCCTTGTGTTTGGTTTCGATCCCATGTGGGTTTCTAAGGGATGGCATCCTCCTGCCGCTGCTCACTGGACTGAGGAGGGTGTTTGGTGAAGACGCCCCCAAAGCTTTCAGTTTCATAAGCTCCGGTCTAGCAGCGTGAATTATCCTCTGCGCTTTAAACCCTGCAAACGTTTGTCAGGTTTTAAACTATGATGAATGTTCCCAATAAGCCTGCCCGTTGAAAAGAGAGACGAATCATTGCTTATGGAGAGATCATTAGCTACATGATTTTGGATTCTCAGTCTTCAGTTCTAAGAGGAGCCCCCTCTGTGCAGACTTTTTTCTTCTTCTGGTGTCTGGAGTGTTCAGCCCGTCTTTCTGCACATTTATTTGCTTGTTTCGTGGGATCAACTGAGAGTCTTTCTTCTGTGGTTTTCGAGACAGAATCTCTTATAGTTCAGATTGACACTGAACTCTTTCTGTAGATAAGGGTGACCTTGAACTCGTGATCCTCTTGTCTCTTTTTTGTGGGGGAGAATGTGACATATGGAACCCAGGGTTTCATGCATGCTGGCTAAGCACTCTGCCAACTGGACCACACTCCTTAGCCCTTCAGAAGAATAAACTCACTAGCCTTGCTCAGTTTATTATTGTTGTTATTATTATTACTATTATTATTTGTCAAACAGCATAAAACACAGATGTTGAGGGGCTGTGGAGTGGTCCTTTAAAAAGGTTGCCTGAAATAGTCTAATTAAAATTTAATAGAATTTTTGAATTGAAGGTGATCCACTCAGGAGCCATCTGGCTGCATTGTGAGGACCTAGCATCTCACTAAGCATGCCTTCGTTTGAGAAAGAACAGCTCACTGTGTATCTGTTGACCAACAGGTTTGGCAAACATCGAAAAGATGACAAGGTGGAGAAAATGGGCCGAATAAAAGTCCAGGATTCCTTCACGTCAGAAGAGGACAGGGTGCGAATGAAGGAAGAACAGGAGAGGTAGGTGCCAGCCCTTGCCCCAGGCAGAGGGGCTGCCCTCACCCAGGGCTTCCTGCCTACTGCTTTTATCTTAAATGCACTTGCTCTAATATCTGTGTGATGATTGTGAATTAATGTAGCACAAAGGAAGGCTTTTAAAAAGAAAAAAAGCAGGCACTTTTATATTCATTTGAACCTAAGTGAAATTTTATGGTTTTAGTTAAAGACGTTTTAATAGTGGATGGGTATACATTGATACTGAACTTATTTATTTATCAGGTCTCTGTGTGTGTGTGTGTATGTGTGTGTGTGTGGTGGGAGGAGTGTTATGTGCCACAATACATGTCCATGGGGATGAGCATCCATGTGGAAACATGATGTCTTCCTCTATTGCTCTTTATTGTTCTGTTCGGTTTGTTTTGTTTTTGTGTTTTAAGAAAGGGTCTCTCGCCGGGCGGTGGTGATGCACGCCTTTAATCCCAGCACTTGGGAGGCAGAGGCAGATGGATCTCTGTGAGTTCGAGGCCAGCCTGGTCTACAAGAGCTAGTTCCAGGATGGGCTCTAAAGCCACAGAGAAACCCTGTCTCAAAAAAACAAAAAAAAAAACAAAACAAAAAAAAACAAAAAAAACAAAAAAAAAAGAAAGGGTCTCTCACTGAACCTAGATCTGACCAGCAAGTATCTCCACCTCCCTGGTACTGGGATTATAGGCACATACGTCCAGCCTTCTGCCTTGCACCGCCTTTCCTGAGTGCCCACAGCCAGATACCCTGTGCCTAGAAATAATTTGCCTTTCCACATTTGGACTTGGAGTGGGTTCATTTCATCCATAGCTTGTATAGCATCTTTGAGAGCAGATGTGTGTTTATACTTCTAGATATGGGCTATCTCATGCTACGGAATGAGTAGGAAAACTGAAAAGAGTTTCTCCAGTCTGAAGGTGCTTCTGGTTTTATTTTGCAGTTCTGGGGATTGACTTGAAAGTTTCACGCATGTCAAGCAAGCTCCCTTCCTCTGAACTGTACCCCAGTCCAACAGCTTCCTTTATACAAATTAACTTGGGACCATTTTAATTTACCATTCTCTGGGGAATTTTGCTTTTCATTTGTCTTTGTTTTGAATGGATCAGTTATTCTGCTCTCTACCTTTCCAGTAAAACATAGACATTGGACAGGGGTTGTATAATAAAACGCAGAGTTTGAATGTGTGATGCCAGTCCGAGTTCCCTCAGGATTTATTTTTATTTACTTTCTATCTATTTACTTACCCCTTTATCTTTGTTAGTTTTAAGAATGGAGCCCAGGGGCTTGGACATGCCAGGCATTCTATCATTGAGTTGACTTGGGCCCCCGGTTTTCCTTTGAGCTCGTTGCTGTGTTGGGCAGGACTTCCTCCACTTTTCACACCTCTATCTTAGCAGGGCTTGTTCTGTTTGTTTGTTTATTAGTGTGTATTGATTGTACAGATAGGAGGTTTCATTGTGTTGCTATCATATGTGCACCTAATGTGTGCTGTGCTCACAGTCATATGTCTGGTTGTCTCTTGTACCTCCTTCCTCCACCCCTTTCCTCTTCCCTCACCATCTCCATCACTTTCACCCTAAAAGAGCTTCTTTCTCCTAAACATAGACCATACCAGGTCAGTGTATGGACTCAAGTCATCCACAGATGTACGGGTTACTCATAGAGCAGATGCAGTGATAGAAGGACATGCTTTGCTTCCATGCCTTGACGTTGGCCAACACTGCAGAGTTCTTTCATAGCCTAGATGTGCTTCTTTGCAGTCAGGTGGCTTCTGTACTTCCCTGCAGAGTCCATCAGCATTTCTAAGACACTCTCATAATACGTTGTCGAATGTGTCCGATGAAACCATCACAGCTTCATTTAGGTTAATAATTTGCCCAAAGCACAGTTCATTTTTCTTAGTTTGGCTTCTAATCTGTCTCTGTGCCTCTGATGGTAGAATGTCCTAGGAACTCAGTTGGATATCGTAAATTTACAGTGTACATGGGCTTAGTACAAAACCCTTTTGGAAGGTGACTGGTCCGTAAAGAAATCAGTTGCGCTCAGGAATTGGAGCAAGTTATGGGTCCTTATATCTCAGTACTTTTAAAAGTCTGTTTTATGTGAATTGTGGGTGTATGAGTAACAAACTGGTGCTGATGGCGGTACACTGGGCATTTGATGTTGAGGATGGTGCTGAGTCACTCTGTGTCCTTAATGCTTTGATGGATGCCAGTCACGCTGCATGCTGGATACTCGTGATGGGGTGCTAAGTCCCATTGTGTATTTGGTGCTCGTGATGTGTGCTAAGTCTTCTTTAGTCTATTTTTCCTTCTGTGCTGTTTTTCTTGTTAACCTGAGGAGGGATAATGTAACTTCTTGGAAAATGTGATTGGGATGGAAGAATAAATAAACAAACCAGAAAAGAGCAATCTCCCCATATCTTAACCCTAGCCCCAATCTCCCTCCCCCTCCATGGACTAGTAGTGAAGCATTCCTTCTATAACATTATTTTACACTGCAGCTGTTTGAGCCTTAGAATTTTTGGTTGACCCTACATAAAATATAAAACCTGAAATTCCTTCATTAAGGATTCATGACATGTCCCCCAAACCAAATATTTTCTTGCCTGCATGCTCGTGGGAAGCCCCTTACTAAAGACGTAAATATTGGAAAATGGAAAAGACTATGTCTATGACGTTTAAATGCTATCCCTAAAACGCTGGGCCGTTCTGATGGTGGACATGAGTTCAGTTCCTCTGAGCCTGGGCCTTTGTTTCATGGGGCTTCATTCCTGTGCACATCTTCTTGTCCTGCTGCCCACCCTCTGGATGATTCTCTGCATTGAATACCCCTGTTTTGGAAGTAGGGGCATTTTGTATGTAGCTGGGAGATTTTAGCACAGCATAGCCTTTATCTGTGTTCAGTCACAAATGTGTTCTCTTCATGTTTCTCTGCTGCAATTAGTGCTGAAAGCCATTTATTATAAAAGCACAACTCCTAATGAATAGAAATGTTACAAGAACAAAATCTTGTGTGCTTTGTCCCCATCACACATCATCCATTTTAATTAGAGAGAGGGGTGGTGGGCACTGTGGCAGAGTCTGGAATTAAAATCATTAATTGATGTCAAGCCGAAGAGAGACAGTTAGCAAGAATCCAGTGACAGCAGGAGCGGAATTTACCTTACTGCTTTATTTAGGATATTACATTATTTTGTGTATTTTTGCTATGCAGCTTCAATGCAGTTTCATTGTAATGGAGAATAATCTCTTTTTTTCCCCCTGCAAAAAGAGAGGTGTGAATATGTGTTTGAAGAAAATAGCAAATCAAAATAAGTTCTTTCCTTTTTTTCTCCAAAATCCGATAAAAAGTTTTAACTGCCATTTTAATTTTTTTCCTTGCATTTAAATGATCGGGAACAGCGTGAGATGGTTTTGTAGGTGTCAGCCGCCATCGCTGCAGCTGCCTGGTTCATTTAAAACCCGAGTAGTTAGGCGGGAAGGATGGGCAAAGATGGATAAGGAAGAGAGGTTGATTGGCCACACTGTTTGGAGGCACAAGTTGCCCCACAGTTGCTGATGGTTATTCTGAGACTAATGGGGTAGCTGAGGCTGAACAAAACCTAAGTGTTCAGAAGCATGAATAACCCCTACATCTCAGAGATAATTTGTGACCTCAGGGCCTCAATAAAAGAATAGAGGGGCATTCTTTATAGCAGTGACCATCTGGAGCCATTAGGGACTCAGCTGCAAGGTAATGGGCTTTTTAAAAATTTTTTCATAAAGAAATCATGATATTCTTATTAGGACATAGAAAACATTTTTCTCCCCCGAGACAAACATTTTTTTCTGAAGTAAGTTTCTCCCCCAAGAATGAATCTATGTAGCGTGCAGATATAAGGAATGTTGCAAGTCCCTCTCCATGAATGGTCTGGGGGTAAGCAAGACTTGAAGGGTGAATTTTAGAAGTGAATTAAGAAAAGTCATAGTTGATCTTCCTTTTTAGAGTTGGGTTTTTGTTTTGCCTCTTGGTTTTTACTTGGCAGGCTTTCAGATAGCTCAGGCTGGCTGGGCTGGGTTTCTCTCCGTAGCTGAGGATGAACTTCTGGTCCTCTCTCCGCTGTTTCCTGGATGCTGTGTTTGCAGGGTGCAGCGGCACGATCTGCTTGTGAGGGGCTGGGAAGAGAACCCAGGGCAGCATGGTACCAACTCGGCTGCATCTCCAGCCCGCTCGTGCTTTTCACATTTATTTTGCTTGTAAGTTTCCCCCCAAAGTACACAGACGCGCGTGTGTGCACACAGACACGCACACACAGAGACAGAGAGAGAAAGAGAGAGACAGAGACAGACAGACAGGGAGAGGGAGAGAGGAAGGGAGGGAAGGAGAGAGAGAGAGAGACTGACTGACTGAGACTGATTTGTACTGGTTTTTAAAAATCACCTTTCCAGTACCATTTTCACAAGAAACTGCCTTGGTGATATTCTGTAGAACTGGCTTGGAGATACACAGCAGGGGTCCTGGCCAGACCCACTAGTCCACACATAGGTGTGCTGACACTTTCACACTGAAGTTATATCACCAGCATGAGCTGCCAGGGTGGAAAGGTGGGGCTAATTACACAAGTGACAACAAGATTATCAAAAAGAGTAATTTTCCTGATTGGAGCTGAGAAAGGGAAACGGGTGCTCTCAGAGGGGACGATTGTTCTCTGAGCTGGATGACGGCTGCTGCTCAGGCACAGGACGCAGATTCGGGTACAAGGACAAAAGTAGTGGAGCCTCATTGATAGCACCTCATGCTGGTAAACTGAGAAGCTGGCCTCTTAGAAAGTGTCCCCTGAGGCTGGGGCGATGGCGCAGTGGGTGAACTTGTCGTGCAAGTATGAGAACAAGCGCATGGTCTCCAGCGTACCCATAAAAAGCTGGGTTTGGTTCTGCATGCCCGAAATCTCAGTGCTGGGGAGGTGGAAAGAGGATCGGCAGCCCTCACTGCATAGCTAGTGTAGCTGACTTGGTGAGCTGCGGGTTTGGTGATGGATGCAGTCTCAAAAAATTAGGTGGAAAGCAATTAAGAAAGGCACCTTACTGGGTCATCTCTGACCTTGTACACACACAAGAACACACCATCCACCCATACACATGCAAAGGAAATGGCTCCCAGTGAATATTAATTTCTATATCATTTTGACAGATCAATCAAATCCAGGCCCCGCCAGCAACGTTGAGAAAGAGATGTGCAGGCAGACTGGGGTGGTAGTTCAGATGCGGGACTCCTGGAGAGCCGGTGTGGTGCTCTTCCTGACAACGGCTTCTCCCAGAGCTGGTTAGCCTCGCTTCTAATGGCCTGAGGCTCTTGTGCCATTATGTATAGTTCATTTGTAAACCAACGGAAGCCATTCTTTTTCAGTTTTGAAGGCTCTAAATTTGGAACTTTAGCTCTGTGGTTCTTTTGGGGTTTGTTTGTTTGTTTGTTTGCTTGATGAGTGAGTGATTGATTGATTTTTCAGGACAGGGTTTCTCCGTGTAACAGCCCTAGCTATCCTGGAACTAGCTCATGTAGACCAGGCTGGTCTCGAACTCAGAGAGATCCGCCTGCCTCTGCCTCCTGTGTAATAGAATTAAAGGCGCGCGTGCGCCACCAGCGCCACCGCCCGGCTGCTCTGTGTTTTGTTGCCTTTTCCCCCCTCACCAAAATTTCATCAGATTCCCTTGGGGTAGCAGAGCTGCATTGCAACCCCTCCCGCTCGGGCGGCCAAGGCAGGAACTTTGTCCACGCAAGGTCTGCCCACACTTTTTAGCAAATCCCTATTTCAAAAATTTAACAGAGGAAGAACGTGCTGGGGAAATGGTTCAGTGGCAAAGCCCTTGCCAACCATGTGTGGGGCCATGGATTCCATACCAGCGCCATGAGACGTAGACAGACTGATTTATGTGAATGCCCAGGACCCAGGCTTTTGATGAGATGATTACCTTAAAGTGACCCAATATTGTATAATAGTAAAGTGGGTTGTTAGACGTAATAATTAAGATTCAGACTAATAGTGTGTTAAGCTTTAAAAAAAAGGGGGGGCTCCTTTCTTCCTGATAGTTGTTTAGAGTCTTTGTTTTGATTTTTTTTTGGTTGAACCTGAGTTGAGAAAACAGTTATGATGCAAAAAGTAAAATTATCTCTTAACTATGCAGCACTTTCATTTTGGATACCCAGTAGTAATTGATTTTTATAATTATGTCCTTGACTATCGTAATTGTAGAAGGGAATGTAGTAAAAATCTGCTCTTTACTTTACTAAATTGACATTAGAATTTGTATCCTGGTTTCCTTTGTGATTATTCTATAGGAACCCTGCTATTAGAATCTAGGTCTTTCCCGGGAGAATGTCTTCTCAGTATATTTCATCTCTAACAAGGCCCTGGTTTCCAACTCCAGAGGTTAAGGTATTTCTAGGGAGTCTGGTTACCTTGAAAGTGTCATGGTGATTTCTCTGCTGGGGACAGATGAACTGAAGTCTTGTCCCATGTCAGGTACTGGCCCCTTTTCAGAGGGTCTTCCCAGGAAACGCCGAGTGGGATGCGTTAAGTCCTTCCATCTCCTCGCTGCAAAATAAGAACAACTGGGCCAGTAAGAGGACTCAGCATGCAAGCATTTGGTGCCCATCTCTGACCATGTGAGCTAGATCCCCAGAACCCATGATGGGCAGAAAGAACCAATCACAAGTTGCCCCCTATCTCTACACGTATACTGTTGCATTGAGTACACACACACACATGCCCGTGAGCACGCACTGGCACACACATGCGTGTACACACACACTAAATAAGTAAATAAAATTTAAAATTAGAAAGAAAAAAAAAGCTAGAGAAATTTGACCGTTTGTAAACAATATTTGAGATATCCTTGGAAAGAGAGAAAAGTGAGAACTTTGGTTGTCACGTGACACTCCTTTAACTCCGCCCACACACACAAATAAAAAACAGTTTTATTTTGATTCATTGGAAGTGACAAAGAATTTGTAAGGCCTCGTGTTCTCTTTACCGGGATTCTTCCAACGGGTCACTCTGGCCAGCACTGGGTACGGTAGGCACAGCCAAGACACGGACCCAGAGACAAGATAGGCCCGTAGCTTCCAGAAGCACGGAAGGTCTTGACCTCAGTCAAGAAAAGAAGTTGCACCTCAGAAAGCCCCTCCCACTCCCCAGGCCCCCCAGCTGAGCCCTGGAAACTGGAAGCCTCTCCCTGCCTCTGGGCAGTGTTGGGGTCATGCAGGAGGAAATTGTGGGGGTGTTGCCTTGGGGTGATTCTATCTGCTCTGTGTTGCAATCATTTGCTCCTGGGAATTACCAAGCCCAGGCATTCTGTGACAGGGACATGTCAGAGTTGAGGAGACATTTTTTTGTTATTTTCAATTTTTAAATAAAATGATCCCAAACAGTGGGCACATACTTTTGCATGGATGTAGTATTTGTGGTATACGTGCTCAGGTATTCAACTGACAGGTCCTATGTGCATTTAGTGATTTGCTTTTTAAATTATATAAATCTTATTTTTTTAGTTTTTTCATTTATTAAAACTTTGTTATAAATAATTTGCCGATAAAAAACATCTTGAAGCAGAACTAACCAAACCCATGTCCGCAATTCTCAGTGAGCGTCTGTACTTAGAACAGCTGTTCTGGAGCGGGGCACTTCACACTGTACTTAGAACAGCTGTTCTGGAGCGGGGCACTTCACACTGAACTTAGAACAGCTGTTCTGGAGCGGGGCACTTCACACTGAACTTCATGTTTTCACTGTCAAAGGCCTTTTTATGTACTTATTCAGCACCGGAAGTTTAAGTAAAATGACAGGGTTAAAACTAGAAAAACAACTAGCTTTATATCCTCTTTCGTGACTTGAGTTTCTGTTGCCGACATTTTGTCCTTCCTCATCACCTAGTATTTACCCATTCCTGTTGTCCTTTCTGTGTGTTAGAATGTGCCCACATGTGCCTTTGTTTACCTAATCTCTCTCTCTCTCTCTCTCTCTCTCTCTCTCTCTCTCTCTCTGTCTCTCTCTCTCTGTCTGTCTCTCTCTCTCACACACATTCAAACGAGGATCTGCCTATGAAGGAGACCATGCGTTTATTTTTAATTTTACATATTCTAAGTCTATCCATGTCCCTGTAAGTTTTGTTATTTCTTTTTTCTTTGGTATCCATCTTATATATGTCCTGGATTTTCATTACCCATTCATCCGTGTTTGGACAATGGGGTTAGTTTCATTTCCTTCTTATAGTAAAGCAGCAATAAATACAAGGGTGCAAATATCTCTGTCATAGGGTGTGGAGGTCTCTGAGTGTGTGCCCAGAGAGGAATGCCTGGAACGAATGTTATTTCGCCTTTCGTTTTTAGGGGGAAATCTCTGCATTGAGTTCCACATTGTCTGTGGACCCCCTCCAACAGTGAATAAGGGTTCTCCTTTATTCACATCCTCTCCGGCATTTATTCTCAGCTTTCTTGATGGCAGCTGTCTGACTGGGGTGAGGGACATCTCAGGGTAGTTTTAGTGCAATTCCTTGGTGCCTAGGATTGTTGAAGACTTTCTAAAGTAGCTGTTTCATCTCTCTCTCTCTCTCTCTCTCTCTCTCTCTCTCTCTCTCTCTGCCCATTTGCTGACTGGAAAGCTTTATTTACTTGGTGCTTACTTTCTGTAGTTCTTGGTAAATTCTAGCTATGAGCCCTTTGTCCAAGGTGAAGCTGGTAAAGGTTTTCTCCCATCCTGCAGGCCGCCTGTGTGCTCTGCTGGCAGTTTCTTTTGCTGTGCAGAAACTTTTTAGTCACATATAGCCCCATCTGTTGACACACAGGGACAGTTCATGTGTTATTGAACTTCCAATAACAGTGTTTTAGCCTGTGTCTTAGCTGTTGGAGGGATGGATTCACAGACCGGTCACTGTTATTGTATTGGGCGTCTACAGTCCCAAGTGTCAGTTTTCTTGTCTTGCTTGTTCTGTTGCTGCCATGAAATTCGTGAGACAGGCACATTAAGGAGGAAGGCTTCATGTTAGCTCACAGCCCGGGGTTGCGGTCATCGTGGAGGGGAAGGTGTGGCTGCAAGAGCGTGAGGCAGCTGTCCGCCTTTCTCCTGTAGCCAGGAACGGGGAGATGGGTGCTGGTGCTGAGCTTGCCTTTTCTTCTACCATTACATTTAGAATGTGTCTCCCAATCTAGAAACTTCGCAGCAGGTGTGCCCAGAGGTCTGAACGGTGACTCTAAGTCCTGTCAAGTTGGCAGTCAAGGTTGACAACCTCTCGTGGATCTTTTTCGCCGTTGTTTATTCCAGCCTTTGTTTTCCCTCACACATATCACACATGGTGTTTTCATGCATGCAGTGTTAAAGATCAAAGCCTGGGCTCCCAGATGCTCAACACAGACTTCCACTGAGCCTCATGCCCGGCCCAAAGTAAATTGTAAAACAGTCTCGTCAGGAGCTACAGAAATCTTGCTGAGCCCACTCGGTCATAGTGTATGATTGCTGAATTCTCTTCACTAATATTCTGTTGAGAATTTCTGCTTCTATGTTCATGGGAAATATTGACCTCCAGCTGCTTTTTTCTTATCTCTTTCCTCTCTCTCTCTCTCTCTCTCTCTCTCTCTCTCTCTCTGTTTCTCTCTCTCTGTTTCTCTCTGTCTCTCCCTCTCTATCTCTGTCTCTCTGTCTCTCTAGTGTGCATGCACACCAGTGGCATGGTCTCCACATGATTTGGGTATCTTTTCTGGGTTCTTTTCAATATATAATGCAGGTGTCCTTTATACAAACGAAGTCTGGTTCAAATATGAAGAAAAGCAAATGTAATAAAGCATTAAAATGAATACTACTGCACAGAGAGAAGTCTTCGCTGAGTCTCATGATACTTTCATATGTGGTGTAATGATCAAGTCGGGGAGATGGCTGTAGCCGTCTTCTCAAACACTGCCTTCAAATCCTGACTTCTGTTTTGAGGTGCACATTGCTGTTAGCTGAGGTCACTGCACTGTGCAACAGAAATGAGATTCTGGCCTGGATTCATCGCTGTGACTTTGACCTCTCTGCAACCTCTCCCCAGCCATCCCCCATACAGCCCTGTACAGCCTCTGGCAGCTACTGTTTGACACGCTGCTGGGAGATGTCTGTCTGTGCATCTGGCTTCTGTCACTGGGCATGATGTCCTCTGACCTCATTCACGCTGCCCTCACAGATAGAGTCCCATTCTTTACATGGCTGAATAGTACTCATTTGTATATATGCCCCACATTTTCTTTACAAATCTATCCAGTTTTGACCCCTTAGGTTGATTCCCCATCAAAATGATTGTGAAAACTGGTACTATAAACACATGGATTTTTATGGAAAATTTTTGTGTATAGCTTTTTAGCAAATCACTTTTTGTCTTAAAAACGTCCAACATTGGTACCAAGAGAGAACTCAGTGAGTTCAATTTCCAGTACCCTCATTGGTTGGCTAAGAGTGCACCTGTAGGTCCAGCTCCAGAGAATGCATGCTTCTGGCTCCTGGGGCTCCCATGTGCACATGTAAACACCAAAACAGAGACATGGAATCGAAACAGAAAGATGAGGATAAGACATCACATGTATGTTCAGGCATGGTTTCCTTTGGATTTGTACCCGTACTGGCCTGCAGGATATGCATGGTGATTCTGAATGCTTCAGAGAGCCTTGCAGGGTTTTCCTTAAAGTCTCATACACATCCATCCCCGGGAGAAGGGCACTTTCCCCACTTCCTTGCTGTGGCTCCATTACTTTTAGATAAGCAATTCAATTCATAAATGTGTAATGGAAATACTTCCCCCCTCCAAAATTATCAAAATTTAACTGATAATTATTTTTAATAAGGGCAAAAATATCAATGTAATTTGAAGGGGTCTCTGTATAGAGTAATTAAATAAAATCTTTAAGTCAGTAAAATGATCATGTAAGATCTTTTTCTAGCTTTAATGTAGGCAGTTTTTATGTCAGGAGTTGATTGTGTGGGTGTCTTTTCTGTCTTTGATGGATACTGGAATTCCATTCTGTCTGAAAACTTGAAATCAAAACTCTGATCTGGGGGACTTCTGCCATTGATGCAGTAGGATGAACACACATGCTGAAGCCTCACAGATCTCCATACAGTATGGCTTTCCTCTGAGCGACGTGTTTCCATCACACCAGCACATACATGCAGACAGGTGGCAGACATGTATCCGTCACACCTGCACATACATGTAGACAGGTGACAGACATGTATCCATCACACCCACACATGCATGCAGACAGGTGACAGATATGTATTCATCACACCTATACATACATGCAGACAGGTGACAGATATGTGTTCATCACACCTACACATTCATGCAGACAGGTGACAGATATGTATCCATCACACATGCACATTCATGCAGACAGGTGACAGATATATCCATTACACCTACACATACATGCAGACAGGTGACAGATATGTTTCAGTCACACCTACACATACATACAGATAGATGACAGATATGTGTTCATCACACCTACACATACATGCAGACAGGTGACAGATATGTGTTCATCACACCTACACATGCATGCAGACAGGTGACAGATATGTGTTCATCACACCTACACATACATGCAGACAGGTGACAGATATGTGTTCATCACACCTACACATACATGCAGACAGGTGACAGATATGTATCCATCACACCTACACATGCATGCAGAGGGTGACAGATATGTATCCATCACACCTACACATGCATGCAGTTTGCCACCAAGTTAAATTAATAAAACAACAGTAGGAGATGGCTTTGAAGCTCCGATGACCTTCCCAGCCTTGGGCTTTTGACAGGTTTATAGTATCAGGCATTAATTTTTACCCATTGGGCAGGATTGAAATTCAACCACAAAAGTAGTTGGCTATACATGTCATCGTGTGCACAGGTGTGCAGATGCTAGTGGTCACCATGAGCTGTCTTCCTCTGTCACTCCACATCTTCGTTTTTGATGCATGCTTTTTCACGGACACTGCAGCTCACTGGTTTGCTGGTCAGCGAGTCCTGGGAATTATCCTGTCTCTCCTTAGGGCTGGGACTATAGGTACCTGTACCACCATGTTTGTTGTGCGTACTGGGGCTCAGACTCAGTCCTTAGCAGCAAGTGCTTGATGGTCTGAGTTGTCTCTCGGGCCCTTGTTTTTATTTTTTGATGTCAGCTAATCAGTGTGCGTTCACTTTGTCATTGAGTCATATTGACATGAACAAAATGATTTTATGTTTAGTGTGTATGGCATTAAGTGAGACTCTAAAATGTGTGTAAATCATTGCTCATCACACACCTCCCCTAGAACTGCATGAAGCGAAGTACATCCCACAACACAGCTCGATGAAGAAGCCTGCATCGCTTCGTAGAAAAGGAATAATTTCTCCTGCTTCAGCATTGTTCTGATTTTACAGGATTCAAGCCAAAACGCGTGAATTTAGGGAGCGGCAGGCTCGAGAGCGTGACTATGCTGAAATCCAGGACTACCATCGGACGTTCGGCTGTGACGAGGAGTTGCTGCATGGGGGCATGCCATCCTATGAAGGCTGCCTGGCTCTCAATGCCAGACCCCAGAGCCCCAGGGAAGGGCATCTGATGGACACGCTGTATGCGCAAGTGAAGAAGCCACGGAGCTCCAAACCTGGGGACGGGTAGGTGCTGGTTGTCAGGGTTGCGTCTGTGTCAGCCCTGCTGGTTCTGGACAGTGGAGAAGATGGTTTGTCAGGGCCCATGGTAAAATGCTGCGTATTAACTGCCTTTAAAAGGCTGTTGCGTCTAAAGGTATTGAGTTGGCACAAATCAATGCCTGATGGGATGAAGAGCGAGAAATTGTGGTTGCTTTCCTTACTGTCCCAGCCGAGCTCACCCTGCTCTTCACGACCCTTGGACTTGGCCTGCCTATGGCTGACAGCTCAGATCAAAGCCCGGATAGGATAACTAAATGCAGGGACACTCATTTGGACAATGACTTAGAAGGGCCACTTTGAGGGTGGCATAATTTTATACTATGAAAGAATTAGTAAATAGGAAATATAGCACATCTATTCTACAAGAGGCTTATTAGGCACCGTAGGCTTCAGGTCGGATATGTTTATCAGTACAGCAGACAGAGAGAAATGCCGATTGTGTTTGAATAGTTATCTGGTTATTTAAGCATCTAACCGAGTCTGTGAGCCTGTATTACTGACATACACTTATTAAGCTCTTTGTACTGCTGGTGTACTTACTTGAAATGGTGATATACGTATTTTCAGATTTTAGCTGGAACAATCTTGAATGGATCTTTCCCTACCCCTCCCTTTATAGACGCAAACACCATATGGAGTTTAGCTTCGAAGAGAATAATTCTCGTTTCCTTTCATATCAAACATGTGCACACTATTGTCATAAACAATACGCCAATCGTGTTCTAAACGTCGCTTATCGCTCTCTATGGCAGCTGGGCTTTGTAAATTATAAATGGTTTTCCTTAAAAACAGTGTTTCTGAAGCATTTATATGCATTGGGCTCGCGTGAAAGGCTTCTCCAAACACTGGCTGACTATGGTTTTGATGCAGTAGGTTTAGGGTGGAGTCCAAGAACTTTGAATTTTTTTAGGATCCCCTAAGTGATGCTGGCCCTGCAGGTCATGGCTTCAGAGTCCTCTGCAGAACACAGGCTGTGGGCTCTGCTGATGTTTGCTCCCCTCCATTTCCCAACAGCCCTCTCTGTAACAACTGACTTTAGCTATTAGTAACAGAATCTTGCAAACGCAGAAAGCAACTTCCGGCAATTACAGAAAGAAACATTTTTAAAACTAGCAGATGGGAACAAAGGCAAGCAGGGCAGCTCCGGAAGGAGCGCCTCCAGGGCAATTGTCCTGGCCCTGCACCTTCCTTGTTTAGACTTTTTTCCTGATTGTCTCAGAAAATCTATTTGACATTGAATATGAGTAGTGAATCCTCTAACAGGAACACTTAGGGTGGCTCCGGCCTCTTCCCCGTGTCCCCAGAAGGCTCCTGTGTGTATTAACAGATACATCAGGACTCAAGAATGAAGTTCTCATCCGTGGCAGGGACACTTTCTTTAAAAGCTTTTTGTCTCATTTCTGCCGTGATTGTGGAAGCTGCCGGCAGAAGGTTGAGTGACATCTGAAGGTGCCTTCTTGAGAGAAAGGCCACCCAAACACCAGCACTTCTGGCTAGTGACTCCTGGGGGAAACAGGGAAAAGATGGCCTAGAGATTATTTGATGGCTGATAAAGGAGCCAAGCGTTTCTCCATCTTCCACACTCACTCAAAAATCTGAAAGCCCGGGCAGGGCTGCAGCAGTGACCGCCGGAGAGGGCCACCCTGCTCGCGCTAACGCAGACAGCTGCCTTAAACCAACCCAGTGCTCCCCGAAAGCTGCCGTCTCACCTGAAGGCTTCTGCAAGTGTTCAAAGGGTGTCGCGTTTTCAGGGTGCTCCCTCCAGATCACAACCACGCCTCTGTCGCTGCTTTCCTCCAAGGCCCCTCTGCTTTACCTGGAGGGCCATGAGATATTTTTGCTAGGGAAACGAAAGATGACAGACACTTGTCAATTTTTTTACCCTTATTTTTGCAGAGAATGAGGTATCCATTCATGACTGGTGGTGTTGCTGCTTCAGACATGGCCTTGTGCTTGCCAAGCTCTTCCTTGCTTCCTTGCCCACCTGTTGTTGGCTGTGGGCTTGGCTTGGGAGCTTGGCCTCACTCTGTTGTCTATGGAAAGGCTGCTCACGCTTGGGTAGTGTAGTGTAGAAGCCCTTTTCTTAAAAAAAAAAAAAAAAAGCGATCTCTTGCTACTGCCACACTGCTGTACATTGTCGTGATTATAACATTTCTTAAATACATAATAAAGATAACATGAGACTGGACTCCCGTGTAGAACCATAGCATGTCTTATGAAACTTTAAACTTTACAAAGTTAGATATAGACAAAATGACAAACCCGTTGCATTCTAGTGAACTATGTTAACATAGCCAGTAATATTTTTTCATCCTTCTATTTTATTGGTATGTTTTAACCAGAGCCAATAGGTGGAGTAGGTGTGATGGTGCACGCCTGTCACGCCCGTGCCCAGGAGCGGGTGTTATGGTACACACCTGTCACCCCCATGCCCGTGCTTGATACGTGTGTGAGGTGAGTGCAGATTCACCTCACCCCGCCTCTCCTGATTCCGTCAGTGCTTTTGCAACGTGTGGCCCGTGATCTTGGACTGGAATATGATATTGATATAGCAGACAGCGACTTTAACGAGCCTGCAAGGTGATGTAGGCTATGCTTATATGAACTTTAAAAAGTAATCGTTCTAATGGAAACATGAAAGTTAAAACCACTGAGAGAGAAATTTTCTCTGATGAATAATGTACAGATGCTTGTTGACTGACTAAATGTCACCAGAATTTGCCATGGGTATCTGTTGAACTTTGCTATTCAGATCTCTGTGTTTTGGGGGAATGCAGGCATTGCTGATAAGCTGAGGTGTGCTTCTTAGATTTTCTTTGTTCGATAAAAAAGCAGTCCCCAGGACGCCTTGCTCAATCATTCTGATGGATCTCACAGCCAGAAGTATAGAAGCGACATGGGAAATATATTAAAAGATATGAACTTGGTGTCACAATGGGCACACTTACCCTGTTCCACATGCTGTATGCACGGCGGCTTTCTAGCATGCATGCAGATATGTTTAGAGATAGATTCATGCCTGTGTGAGCGGGTCCACAGGTGAATTTGGTCACCTTCCCTTCATGTCTGTTTAGTTTCACGCATGTTTATTCTGTCGGTCTTCCCAGGCATGCCTAGCTGTAACACGTGGACTAGAACCCGAGTACATGCTTTAGCCATGGCACCCCCTTATTTTCGTTATCCGTGTCCTTGGTAACACTTTGATTTTCACATTAGATATATGCTAAATAGGCAGACATTAATCTGTGTTCTGTGTGAATAACTAGGCTTAAATTCACCAGAATGTTAGTAGGCTTCTTATTTAGTCTGTATAACTGGGACTTCGAAGACTTAGGCATGGCCGGTGGTTTGTAAGCCCGTATTATCCTGGCTAAGGTAACTTCTTTGGCCGCTATGCCCTGGTTGGCCAAGAACCCTGTTTCTGATGCAGTGTGCATTGGAAGACACTACCAGTTGCCTGCCTACCCAGTACCTCTTCTCGCCATTGTGGAGTAAATCCTTGTTTTACTCTGACAGGCAAGTGCTTACCTAAGTGTTTCAGTTTTTAAACTTCTAGTGAGCCATGTGACCGAGTTCTAACTAGTAAACACTGGAAGCAGCTGGGCAGATGGAACTTCCTGCAGAGCTGGGTTTTCCCCCTGGTTTTGTATGTGTGTACGAGTGCGTGTGCACGTATGCGTGTGCATGCGTGCCTGTGTGTCCTGTGACTGAGGATCTCCCTCGCACAACTGAAGCTCTCTATCCCATCCCTAGCACATTAGAATCATGAGTTTGCTTGGTATCGCACTTTAGTGTTTTCCGATGTTCTTCCAGGATCATGGATAGGATCTTGGGGGGGGGGGGGAATGCCTAAAAGGGAAGGCCACATAGAAGCCGCTGAGCAGTGGCAATTCCTTCCTGACTCGCCCTGGCTTTTTGTCAACTTGAAAAAAATCAGTCTGTTGCTAAAGTTGCTTCCTTGAGATTTCTGTTTCAAGAGGCCAAAGGCCAGGGTGGATGTAAGGAACCATGTACAGAAGAGCTCAAAGAGAAGCCCTCTTCTCCTCTTCCCCTCTCCCCTTCCTTCCCTCCCTCTTTAGCTGTGCTTCTCACCCCTGCTCCTCCTCCTCCTTTTTAAAGAGAGAATCTTACATATCCTAGGCTGACCTCAAACTTACTACTTAGCCAAGGATGACCTTGAACTTGTCACCCTCCTGCCCGCGCTTCCCCAGCGCTGAGGCTGTCTGATGCATGCTGCATTTTATCCACTGAATGTCGGCTCGTAGAACCCTCCTTAACTGTTTAAAAGTCTTTTAGATCCTAATAACTCCCACCTCCGTGGATGATTCTCCTACAAGATCAGAGGCAGTTGAGATCATGAACTTGAACTATGCCAGCAGCACACCTGCTTCTGGGTCTGTGCTCTTTCACTGTGAGCTGAGCACTCTGTCTCATTCCTTTCACCTGTGACATGGGGATCAGAGGCGTTGGCTCATGAGGCTTGGCAGAGACCAGCTCTGTTCAGAGTGAAGCTTTGAGCTCTGTGCCCGGTACATCCTAAACACTATTCCAGTGCATCCCAAACACTATTCCAGTGCATCC
>PVIU01018286.1:0-39448 GCA_004026605.1 Ondatra zibethicus
ATCTCTCCTCCATCTGTCCCTCCCTCTTCCTGCTACATCTTTCTCTCTTCTCTCCTCCTCATTTCTTTTCATCTTGAGCAACTATTTCCTTTGAATCTCTTCCCTTTTGTCCTTGATTCAGGCTAGGCTGTCTTTCTTGGCAAGTTACACAAGTAGCTGTATGATCCAAGCTTCACCAGGCACAGAAGTCCATTTTTTTTTTTTTGGTTTTTCGAGACAGTGTTTCTCTGTGGCTTTGGAGCCTGTCCTGGCACTAGCTCTTGCAGACCAGGCTGGTCTCGAACTCACAGAGATCCACCTGCCTCTTCCTCCAGAGTGCTGGGATTAAAGGCGTGCGCCACCACTGCCCGGCTGAGAAGTCCATTTTTATGGACATGGGAGAGTCTATATAAACGAGGCTGGACCAGTAAGATTAAGGGACTAAAGTCTCACTAGGGGAAATGACCAGTTAGAAGACAAAAAAAAAAAATAGCAGGAACACAAGAAAGGAAAGGATTCCCTCACCTCAGATTCTGACTAAAGTTTCATTGACAGTCAATAATTTCAGTTTAGCAAAAATCAAAGCAAACATGGGGCCTGCTTTGTGATGCCAGCTATTCCAGACAATACAGCCTGTCCTGGGTGTGGGTGACATACCCAGTGACACACAATTGAAAGAAAACTGATTTTCCTTCTCCCAACAGTTATCATTTGCATATAAACTTCTTGATTTGGAGGAAGGCTTTGTACTGTGATTTTGTTTGGTATGAACCCATGCAGGTCTGTGCATGCTACCATGATCTTACTGTGTGAAAAATAATTTTTAATTGAAAATTGTAACTTCTAAGACACAAGAATTTTGGTTTAAGTAAAAATATCTGCATTGAATATTGCCTACATAGAGACGACTTTCCTTTTTCATGATGATATTTTAAATAAGGATGTTAAAACGGCAATGAGCCACAGCTAGTCTACGCATGTGCATTTCACCTTACTTCTTTCCTGGCTGTGAGCTTGTCTTCTGGGAGTCTCATAATCAGGAATACAAACCTTGTTTATAGTCAGAGATGTGATGGCTCCTTGGCACCCAGTGCAGTAAGGGCTCCTCTGCTCTGTGCTTGGGCTTTATCTGCCAGCCTGGAATCCACCTAAGGGACTGTCCTCAATCTCCTTTACTAAAAGAAAACAAGTTTCTTAAGAACATTTTAAACATGACATGTCATGCCACCAAAACTGTATATAAGCCAATGTTGTGACACTTAAATGCCCCTTCTCATGAGCTATGTGTCCCTTGCCTAAGTGTCTCCATCTCTATCTTCCTCCCTTATCCTCCTTTTCTCTGCCTCCATGCATATATATATGCATATATCCTTTAATAAATGCCAACTTTGCATTAAGATGACGCAGTCGATGAGAACCTGCTCTGGAGTGTCTCCTAAGGCTACCGAGGAACAATTACCTTTTCTCTGACAGGAAACCAGGCAGAAGTAGGGTTATCATATGTGGAGTGTCAGCTTGAGCTCAGAGCAAACACACAGTGAGATGTGGGGAGGAAGAGGTTCCTATACAAACGAATGTTTGCTATAACCATAGCTGAAGAGCACAAAGTCAGGCACGCACACGCGCATGTGCACACACAAACACTCAACAAACATGTTGTCTTCTTCTTAACTCAACTGCTCCCAGAGACTAAGCAGCAGTAGACAGAATCTCCTGATGGCTAGCTTGAGCATTACCCCTGCACCTGTGATTGTAAATTCTTGACGGTTTTGCCATGAAGGCCCCAGCTTCTCCTGTATGGGTGGTACACATTTCTAGTTGCTCTGAGGAGGGCTCCACTTGTCCCTCTGGATACACTAAGGCCGTTCTGGGTCTCAGATGGCCTGATACTTGTATGAGTTAACACCTTTTCTCCCCAAACCATACTTTTCTGACAGTTTTATACGTGGATATGGTGTATTTTGATCACGTTCACCCCTCTTCCCCTCTTACCGTTCTATTGCTGAGCCCTTTCTTCACCCAGAAAATCCCTCCTATTGTTTCCGAGTCTTTTAGTGTAGCTTTATGAACTGGGATATGGCATTCCTAGCAACTATTTGGCAAACTTCTTTCATGGAGGAATAATTTATAGACTGTCTTTAGACCTCACCTGCCAGCTACATGCCTCTCATTCTGGAAAATACAGTAACGGGCTGTGAGCTGGATCTAGAGAGATGGCTCAGAGGGTAAGGTACTTGCAGCCTCTGGCATGTAGCTTGGCTAAGCCGTAAAACCTAAATGCAATCCCTGGAGCCCACATAATGGAAGGAAGACACTGATTCTCACAGATTGTCCTCTGACCTCCATGTATGTTCCATGTATATCCAAATACATATGCATGCATGCACACACACGATAAAAATAATTAACAAGCATTAAAAAAATTCTTGTAATCTTTAAACATGCTAAGTGCCTTTAGAATGAGTAGCCTTGAATCTGCCACAGTGATGACCTGCCACATTTAATTGAAGAGTCAGCCTTCTAACACAGCTGTGTCTTCAAAGGACAGGGCTGCAAGGCTGAGGAGGTGGCCATTTACTTTACAAGTCTCCACAAAGGAACAAGGACTAGGCAAACTATAAATCCTCTCAGGTTGTTATTGTTGTATTGAACAAAATTGTATTTGAACTTGATAATCCAATTCCAGCATATAAGGGCTGGCATCGTTCACTGTTTTCTGAAGAAGGAAGGTACAACTTTTATGCTTGCAGGCAGGAAAATGATTGTGTGAAATCAGCATATGGTCATGAAGGAAGAGTGGGTTTTGGAGCTGGCATGCAGGGTTCAAATCCCTCTGCTGCTAGCTACTGTGTACTCTTGGGGAACTAAATTTGTACAAGCCCTCATAAGAGGCCTCTGTGTATACAGACTCCCCTTCTATGAAGCCAACCAATCTCAGGTGGAAACATTTGAGGGAATCGTGTCTGGGCTTGTATGTGTCCTAATTAGCTTAAACATCGATATCACACAGCCTAAAGTCATCTGAGAAAAAGAGCCTCTGAGGGATTGTCTGAATCAGACTAGTCTGTGGGTATGTTTGTAAGTTATTACCTTCATTATTAATTGATACAGTAGGATACCGACCAGTGTAGGGTGATTCCATCTCTGGGCAGGTGATCCTGAGCTGTATAACATAGCTAGCGGGGCTGGATGTGGGTGGTACACACATTTGATCTCAGCGTGGGAGAGGCAGAGACAGGTGAATTTCTATAAGTTGAGGGCCAGCCTAATCTACACAATGAGTTCTAGGTTCAAATACCAGAAAGAAGGTCAACAAGAGAAAACAAAGAGCAAAGTTAGATGCAGAAGAAATAAACAGAAAATAAATAATAGACTAGTATTGGAGGAATCAAGAGACAGCCCATTCAAGGGGGCATTGTTATCAAGTGTGTATAAAAAACTCAAAATCTTAAATAGCAAAAGAGCCAGAGCAAATGGGACTGTAGAGATTATTCTCGTGCTTAAGAGTACGTACTGTTCTTTCAGAGGACTTGAGTTCAGTTCTCAGCATCCATGATGGGCAACTCACAGCCACCTGTAACTCCAGTTCTAGGGGCTCTGGCGACCTCTTCTGGTCTCTACAGGTACCTGCACTCATGCACACAAGCCACACGCAGACATGCATTCATACCTATCTTTTAGAAAGAAAAATATGCATCTAATCAATAAAGGGGTAATGAGCTGAAAAGATACTTTTCAAATGAAATGACAACATTTTCATTCATCAAGGGCATGTAAATCAAAACTATGTTGAGATTCCATTTTGCCCTCATCAGAATTGCTAACGACAATAAATTAAAAACAAACAGTGCTGAGGATGCAGCAGGGAAATGAAAGCTTATGCATTGTTAGTGGGGATGGGAATTAGCACAACTGCTATGGAAATCAGCATGCAGATGCCTCAAAACACTAGCGCTTCCATGGGATCCAAATGTCCCGACTCTGGGTGTGTCTGGAAGAAAGAAAGTCACGGTGCTGTTGAGTCTGGTATAGATATGCTTACGGTGTCACTCCACAATAGCCAGGCTAGGGAATCACCTCAGAGACCTGCCATCAGATGAGTGGAGAAAGAAAATGAAGTTTATATACACAATGGAGCTGTATTCTTCCATAAAGAAGAGGGAAATTATTCTATATACAGGAAAATGGTTGGAACTGGGTATTGTCATGTTGGGTGAAATATGACAAATATCATAATTCTCTCATATGTGGAATCTAAGGAGCAAAAAGGGACATGGAAAGGATGGAAATATTGGCAATATAGAAGGATAAATGGAGGGTATTGAGGGGAGATGAGTAGATTTGTGGAGGAGTCAGTATGAAACCCTTCACCTTGTATAGTCAATATACACTAATAATAAGTTTTAAGCAGAATGGTACACATATTTATAAAAAACATTAACAATTGTAGCTACTAGGGATGGCCTAACACACCAGTCTAAAGCAGGGGAGACTGAAGGATTAAATACCATGTGATATACTGTGTGGAAGAAATTGACTTCAGATTAGTAATACAGACAGGCTAGAAGTCTAGAAAATAATATAGAAAGAAGCAGACGCATATGAAGAGGCAGCCAGGTGTGGTGGCACACACCTTTAATCCCAGAACTTGAAGACAGAGGCATGCTGATCTCTGAATTTTATACAGGCCTGGTCTACACAGTGAATTACATGACATTCAGGGCTATGAGGAGAGACCCAATTTCAAGAACCAAAACCAAAACAACAGCAACAGCAACAGCAATAATAATAGAGGCAGATGTGTGATGACAAATGGTCAGTGTCATCAGCAGGTTATGATCGCTGTGACCAAAAGCAACTTTGGGAGCAAAAGGTTTGTTTCAGTTTGTAGATGACAGACTGAAGGGAAGTCAGGGGAGGAACTTGAGGAAGGAACCTAGAGGCAGGACCTGATGCAGAGACCGTGGAGTGAATGGTTTCTGGCTGCTCCCTTGGCTTGCTCAATTTTCCTTATTGTATACCCCACAGGTATACAATACCCACAATAGGTTAGACCCTCCCACATTAATCTTAAATCAAGAAAATAATGTAATGACATTTTCTCAATTGAAGTTCCCTCCCAACTGTGTTGACAAATTGACAAAAAAATAAATAAAATAGAATTTCAAAACACAACCTGGAAACGTGGCCAATATTAAATAACTGTGCACCTAACAACAGAGCGTCAAAATTCATAAAACACAAGCTGGAAACCCTGAAAGGTAGAATGGCCATTTGCAGTTAAATCCTTTGACCTAGCTGTTCCAACAGAAGACAGAACTTATATAATACTTTTAAAATAAATCAAATTGATATCTACAAAAAGGCCATTCTTAAACAGAATAATGTACTTCTCAAAACTATGTACAGTTTCCTCAGAAAGAGCTATATCTTTACTCAAAAATAAACTTTAGCAACTGTAATACAGTGGAAACTGTACAGTTGTCCCATCTGAGCATGAGCAGGAATCAAAAGCTGGATGGTAACAAGACACTCTCTAAACATTTGTAAGTTGGGTAACAGCCTTTCTAAATAACAGATTGATCAAAAATGAAAACTTTAAAAATATCTGGAACCAAATTAAAGTAAGATAGAGCATATCAGGATATGCGGGATGGAAATCCAGTAGTGCACACAATAGGGATTTGTATCATAGTTAAAGGGGAAGAAATAAGCTATACATTGTAGCACTGAGGAGGTTGAGCCAGGAGGATTTCAAGTTTGAGAATAGACTGGGATATGTAGAAAGAACCTGTCTTGAGGAAGAGGGAGACAGGAGGAGAAGTGGTAGATTATCAATGTTTTAATCACACCCCAGGAAGAACAAAAACAATGAAAAGAAAAGCCCCTAGGAAACAGAAGAGTAATGTTACATTCTTTAGCAGTGGAATAATTACAAGAGGCATGATCGATGATCTCGATGGCGGAAAGGCAATGTAGAATCAATGAAACTGAAGATACTGCTGGCTCTTTAATAAAAGTGAGTGCATTCGATAGACCTTCAGCAAGGATCAAGTGGCCAGAGTTCAGGCTAAACAGTGCAGAGCACTACAGACCTTGAACTTGTTAGAGGGTTAATGAAGGAACTAGATAAATAACTCAATAAACGCGTCTGCGCACTTAGACAACTGAGAAGTGAGACCTGGGTGGAGGAAATACATTCCTCAGGCATGTGTCCTTGGTAACCACACCTTCTCTGCCTCCCTGTGTCCCTGGGGTCATTCCATGAGCAGCTAACTGTCTTCTTGCACATACTCTAGGCTGTGCTGTGTTGTCTCAACAAAGCCCGGAAACAGTAGACCCCATCAAATTCAGAGATTTAATAACCTTAGCTACACAAGGTTTCATATCTATTAACCAATGTCTCATCCCCTCCTCTCTTCTCTACCCTGCCAGTCGTACCACTGTGTTTTCTCTAGACTTACTTGTTGGTAATTTTAGGTTTCACATATGTATGGAGTTACGAAGTATTTATCTTTCTGTGTTTGGCTCATTTCATTTAATAGTGTGATCTTTGGACTTTCACTCCTTTTCACAACTTAATAGTGTCCCATACATATACCACATTTTCCTTATCTATCCATCCATCAGTGGACTCCTGTCTTGATGCTATATCCTGAAACAATGAAGTTGTAATACACATGAGGGTGTAGAGACATCTTTAATATACAGATTTGATTTCCACCAGATATGCAATGTGCCTAGTAGGAGGATTGCTAGACCATAAGGTACTCTCAGTTTTAATTTTATACTTTTTTCTATAGGGACTGTGTTAATTTATATTCTAATGAAAAGACCCCTTCCTCCACATTCTTACAAACATTTGTCATCTTTTATTTTATTATAGCCACTCTAATATTTGTAAAATGATACTTTGGACTTCATAGCTTCAATTCAAAGCCTGCAGGAAAACAACATCTCAATCCAAATTCAAAAACTTGTGCAAAATCAAGTTAATCTGAAGAATCAAATAATTTGAAAACAAGCAATAGAGGTAGATTATTAAGGTTTACTACAAAGCCATAATAATTAGCCCACTATGGAACTGACAATGGGGTCAGTCTTCCTAGGTCAATGGAAAAGAGACCCCAAACAGGGGTCTACATGCTCTGGTGGATGGGGTAAATTGTAAAGGTAACTCCCAGAAGAGATATATTCTCTTCATTAAATGACATCACAACCATTGAACTCCCATCTGCAAAGGAAAGTTGTTCTTGAGTTACACCTCATGCTTCGTAAGAAAATAACTCAACGTGGATTGTAGATCTGGATGTAAAAGACAAAAACTATCAATTGAGGACCCTTGCAAAAAGGCATTTGTGACCTGGGGTTAGGGAAAGCATTTATTTGACTTGACACTAAAAGCATAATCCATAAAAGATAAATTGACAAATTAGATCTTATCAAATTTAAAACATTTTCTCAGTGGAAAATGCTCTAAAGAAAATGAAAAGACAAATTACGGCATAGCTGAGAGACTACGCATCTAACAGGAAAGCTCACAACCAGGATTATCTGACTCAGCTCCCAGGAGACAAACACCAAGTTCCCAGATGCAGAAAAACCTTCAACAGTAGCACTGAGTAGTTAGCTAGGCTTCTAGTCCCGAGCACAACCTCCCTCGTGTTGAGCGGGTTTGGATTTAACAAAGGGAGAGCTGCTGGTCGCCCGGTGTGTGTGCCACTACTGTACCCGTAAGATTATAGCGCTACACTAGTCATCAGTATAGCTCATAGATAAAATATCCAGGTAGGGCTTTTATGTTGCCTTCCTCTTTTGGAAACTTGTATGGCATCTTCTGGTACCATGAAAGCTAGCCTTTAGGGAGAGGGTGTCCAGGTCAGTTCCAGCTCAGAGTTTCGGAGCCTTGTTTCTGAAGTACATGGTATCTTCCACAATAGTGATTTTCCCTCCACTCTGAGGGATATCCAAGGGCAACAGCAATAGGCTCTATGTTTTGGGAGTCTCTTTTACAACCCTGGCCAACAATTTGAAAGAGGATTTTTCATGTTTGACTTTTTTTTTTTTTTGGCTAGTTGGTCAGTTGTTCTTGAAGGGATCCAACCCAAATGGAAAAAATTCATTAAAATTACACATGTATATTTATGCATGAAATTTGTGTATTATAGGGATTTGGGGCTAATCATTAATAGTAAGTTTCTTGTGACTTTTTAGGACATCCTTACTATTATTTTATCCATGTCCCTTCCTCCTACTGTATTTGCCTCCATCCCCCTTCCTTAAAGAGGTCTCCTTTTCCCATCTCCCCTATCAGATCACTTGTAACCAGCTAGTCCCCTTTAACCTCCTCCCACCTCTTCTATATTTACCTCCCTCCTCGTCCCTAAGGAGCCGCCCTTTCCCGTTTCCCCATCAGGATCACGTGTACACTGCTATTCCCTTCTCTATTGCTCCCCAACCTCCTTTCCTGGCAATGGTTCGTGGAAGAGAATCTACAACCACTACCTCACTAAATCAGCGTGATTCTCCTGCACTTAGCTCAGGGAACATTACAGAGAAGGAGGTGGGAAGACTGTGACAGCCACAGGAAGAAGTTTGCTTTGAGGTTGTGTCCTAGTAACATCAGAAGTCTCCCCAACATGAGCTGAACAAGGATGACACCAATGCACACTCCAAACTAGACAGAACCCTACAGAAAACCACAGTCAATCAAGATGCTGAGTTGTGCCGCCCCGTCCCAATGGACACATCTACAGAATTTTGCTGTGTGTACCTCTGACACGGAGCAAAGGACAACAGCCATGTCCAACACCTGGCCCCTGTGGGCTGCATGGATTCCAGGAGGTCTATGCATATGTCCCAACACCTGGGCCCTGTGGGCTACATGGATCTCAGGAGGTCTATGTATATGTCCCAACACAAAGTCCCAAACTTCCTTGAAACCTTAAGGGCTGGTTGTGAGTGCATGATGTTTTTGTAACTCAATTAAAGAGTGCTTGAACATGAACTTTGTAGATGACAACATTGTGTCATCTTCTGAAAATATTAAACACCCAGAGGTGTGCTGTGACTGGGGAAAAATAGCAGGAGGGAATTTGGGTACAGGGATGACATCATTCTGTACATTGACTGCTGATATTGATTGCTGTGGTAGAGACACAGATTGACAGGTATGCATACATTCATAGAAGTCAGCATCAGAAAGTCCATCTCTGCATGTATTAATTTAGATTTTAGTATTTAGAAATTAGACAATGTCACACATGCTGGGAGAGGGTGGGATGATGCTGCTGTGAACCCTTGGGTGTATTGTTTGGCTTTGTCGTTATACTGGGGATTGAGCACCAGGTTCTGTGCATGAATAGCAAGTGTTCTGTCACTGAAGAGTATCCCAGCCCCCCACAATATCCTAATAGCAGGAAAACGTCACATGGTTACTAGCACACAGTAACTGAATGCTTTTAGCAAGTACTGTCATGTCACCTCATGTGTTAGTTACATTTCTGGTGCTTTGATAAAACACCCTGGCCAAAAGTGATTTAAGGAAGAAAGGGTTTATTTTGGTTCAAGGTTCAAGAGAAATAGATTTCATCATGGTGGAGATGGCAATGCATGGAGGCAGGAACAGAAAGCTGGCTGGTCACATTTGTCCATAAACAGGAAGCAGAGAGAGAAAACAGGAAGCAGAACTAGACTATAAAACCTCAGATTGTCCAAGTGATGCACTTCTCCAGCAAGGCCCCACCTCCTAAAGTGTCCATAACTTCTCAAACAGTGCAACCAATTAGGGACTAAGTGTCCAAATATATGAGCCTGCTGGTGACATTTCCCATTCAAACCACACCTCCTTTGCTATATCTTAGCTTTTCTCATGGGTGTGTGGGAGTGCATGTTCATTTCATGTGTGTGCATGTATATGGAGTTCAAAGTTCAGCCACAGATGTCATACCTCAGGTATTATCTATCTTTTTGTTTGAGACAGGTTTTCTTATTGGCCTGAAGAGAAGTAAGATAGATTGACTGGTCAGCAAGCCCCAGGGATTAGCCTGACCCTATTTCCCCAGCGCTGGAAGTATTGTGTGTCACCCATGTCCAGTTTTATTAACATGGGTTCTAGAACTCAAATTTGGATGCTCAGGTTTCACTGACTGAGCAGTTCATTTAGTCCTTGACCTAACTTAGTGTTTCTAACAGCATTAACATGCTTTCCTTGTTATTGCACATAAGAGAAACTGAGGACAGGTTGGAATACATTCATTTCTTGAAAGAACACCTCCTCCTCTTTGAACCTTAAGCCCCACCAGCTCCAGACTCTGGCTTTTTTGCTTTGCTTGAGGTAGAGTCTCAGGTAATCCAGGCTGACCTGTAGCTTACTACTCAGTTGAAGATGGCCTTGATCCCTGATCCTCCTGCATCTGCCTCCTGAGTGCTGATATTATAGGCATGTGCCACCACGCTCAGTTACAGAGTCTGAAATTTCCATCTATCATTTTGTATTGTTTGTAGACTGAAAAGTCTACTTTTCTGATATGTAAATCTGCACATTAACTGATAGAGGGGAGGCAGCCTTGCCAGCAAGCAGCATCCTTTCCACTCTGAGAGTAATGCTCATCCTTGACTGACCTCTGGACCCTGGGAAACGCTCACTGTTGGCAGATAAAACTCTCTACACATTTCCTTTGTTTTCTTTCTCTAACATCCCTGATAAGTTCTCTGTCATATTGTAATTCATCATAAGAGGGTCAAACCTTGGTTTTATTGATGCAACAATTAATTAGTTAGCTTCCAGGGACTGCAAAGTTTCTGCTCTGGATGAATGGCTGCCAAGCTCCGGAGCCAGGATGCAAGTCTACACATCCTTACTTAATCGCAGTAGAGGTGCTGTGGGAGGCAGGGCCCTCCTGCTCAGCTGGCTGCCTCTGAAGCTGCTCTGGGCTGCTGCATCCACTGCCACCAAAGTTGGGGCTGGTCACCCTTGCCTCTCCCAGGGACAGATTCTAAGCCCCATTAAAGGAGAGGAGATTGATTTTCACAGAGTGAGGTTATGATGCATGGTGAGGGAAAGGGCAGGGTCCTGTGTTACACTCATGGGGAAACTGGCAGTCACTTATTAGGTGAGGAATTAGATAGCATGTAATTAATTATTAGTATAAAATGATAATCTGTATTTTCACAGAATCATATGACCATCACTGCAATCTAATTTTAGATTTCTCTCCCTGTGGCTGTTGATTCTCAGAATCTAGAATGACCTAGGCATCTCTGTGAGGGAGCTTCTGTATTTGTTTCACCAATGCCGAAAAGCTCACTCTAAACGGGAGCCACTACCCAGCGGGCTGTGCGAGGAGGCTGCGCACTAGCATTCATCTCTCTGCATCCTGACCGTGGATGCGATGTGACCAGCTGCTTCACAGCCCTACTCCATGGTTCATCCGCCATGTTAAACCGTCCCCTCAAACTGGGAACCAAAAGAAACCTTTTCCTCCTGAAGCTGCTTTTGTTGGGCATTTTATCCCGGCTGCAGGAGAAATAACCACAAAGCTCACGCCGCACAGAAATCCATCCTACCTCGACCTGCCACTATTCTATCTCCCCACCATTCACTAAGTGGTCACCACCCTGCATTTTGTCCTAATAAATTCCTATAAACTGGGTTGTACAGTGCATGATCTTCTGTGCCCGACTCTTGTTAGTTTGCGTGATACTTTGAGGCTGATTCATGCAGTCATGATTATCAATACTACATTCTTTTTCATGGCTGAATATCCCACTATATGGATATAACACATTTTGCCTATCCATTCAAAAGCTGGTGGAAGTTTAGTTGTTTCAGCTTTGGTTATTCTCAGCAGCACTGCTTTGAACATTCATGGACACAGACCGAAGAAGACACACTTTTCTGATTCTATCGGATCTATATGATGAAAGGAAATGGCTGGGTCAGAGATGACACCATGCCTGCTACATGAAAAATGGCCACACTGCTTTTTTTTCTTTTTATGAAATTTTCTCATTTATTTTACATGCCAGTCACAGTTTCCCCTTCCTCCTCTCTTCCTGCTCCCTGCCCCCACCTCCCATCCATCCCCCCCTCAATAGAAAGGGGTAGGGCTCCTATGGGATTCAACAAAACACATCATATCACATTGAGGCAGGATCAACCTCCTCTCCCTGCTTCAAGGCTGGGTGAGGCATCCTGCAAAGGGAATAGGTTCCAAAAGCCAATTCATGCTCCAGGGCCAGGTCCTGATCCCACTACTAGGAGCCCCACAAAGAGACCAAGCTAATAACTGTCATCCACAGAAGGCCTAGTTCAGTCCCATGCAGGCTCCCTAGCTGTCAATCCAGAGTCCATGAGCTCCCATTAGCTCAGGTCAGCTGTCTCTGTGGGTTTCCCCATCATGATCTCGTCTCCCCTTCCTCCCTCTCATCACCTGGACTCCCGGAGCTCAGCCCAGTGCTTGGCTGTGAATCCCTGCATCTACTTCTATCAGTTACTGGATGAGGCTCTCTGATGACAATTAGGGTAGTAACCATTCTGATTACAGAAGAAGGCCAGTTCAGGTACCTTATCCACTATTTCTAGAAGTCTACTTTTCAAATTAACTCTGCCATTTGCACTCAACCAGATATGTCTGAGGGCTCCAGTTTCCCTATGTCTTCCCTGAGAACAAAGAATAAGATGTTCAAGATGAAGGCTTCTTATATGGTTATATGCTAGGGTTCTTTCTCCACAAACCAGGGTAACTCTGCTTTCAGTCTGACTTGGGAATGTGGATAATAATAAGACAACATCCTTGGAAAGCCTCTCTCTGCCTTTCCCTTCATAGGAGGGGTTGACTTTCATTGACCTGTATAGACCTTGTCTGCTGGACTTGGGATCCGAGGATCTGAAAAAATAGGGCAGACTACAGTCTAATGCTGTAGACAGCCTTACTTCAGTGCCAGTGCACTTTACACACAAATATGTACAGCAAAGAAATCAAAGATCCAAGGAAGGTTGTCTGTGTTCATAAAAACATGTAAATAAACATCAATAATAACATTCTAGAAATTGACAGAACAGCCCATTTCCCGAACTTTCTCAGGGCAGACCTTTTGAAACACAGTTGCCTGGAACATAGTTTAGATTATATCTGGGAAGGCATGAAAGTAACACAGAAGGCCATATCCAGATCCTGGGGACACTGGACAGATTGGATTCTATGGCTGTGTTCTGACATCCAACAAGAATGAACATGTCTGATAAATTGAATGTGAATGTTTATCACAGGAGACACAAAATCATATCCAAGAACAATCCAGGGAACAAATTGCACCTAAGGTAAAGGCCCTCTGCCTTTCTTCCTAGAGCCTCTCTCACAGTTCCTCAAGACATTGTCCCCCATGTATTGTTCTTTCATCTGTGTTCCAACAAGATGGAATTCTAATTGCCTGTAGCCTAAGGAAAAGGTACACAGAAGGAAGATCCACAGGCACAAAAGAGGAGGGATAAGCCCAAACACCCCCAGATGTTGGCATCCAAAGACCTTTACCATGTAGCCACAGCAGCAGACAAACAGGTTTCTGTCCTGTCCTCACTGTGACCATGGCACTGGAGGTCAGCTTCCTGAGTTTGAGTCCACAGTCCTTCTCTTGCTTCTCTGGGACATGAGGCAAGTACCTGACATTCACAGAGCCTCATTCTCCTTGTTGGAGATACGGGGATACAGCCACAACCTCCCAGGACATAGTGAGGATGGGCGGGATAATGCTTACAGACAACACAAGGTAGACACACAGCCAAGTGTCCCAACCCTGACAACATGGCCTGGGGGAAAGACATCCTGACATATTTAGGAACACCACTGATCTTCCCCCCTCAATGCCAACTGCACCCTTGTCTCCACCACAGTCATGGCAGCCCAAACTTTTCCCCAGACCTTGCCAATGTCCTCAGAAGAAGAAGGCATATTCACTATAGTATAACTTCCAGCATGCACTCAGCATTTAGTAGAGGCTGTAATTGACATTTCCCAGCCTCTGCCTCTGAAACTAAGTCCAATGATTGAGGATACTTTGGCCAAGGTATTTTGTCCAGTTTTCTGCTCTTAGCTTCTCCTTCTGCCTCCAAACTCCTTTTGTAGAGAACCTTGCTTACTCTACCAGACTCAGTACAGGTGTTCCCTCCCTCATTTTGTTTCCAGAGTTATCAGGATTAGAACTGGTAGCCCTAACATGCTAGGCTTGATCACCTGTCCTCAATAGACCAATTAAATAAACAAGTAACAGTTAAAAGGAAAAAAAGATTTATTAAAAGAACAAATCATGAGATCTAGTGACTATTCCCAAGACCATCTTTATGATTCTCTCATGGGGCTTAATAATAGATAGTGTGCAAGAGGTATGTAGAGTTAAGTAGTCCTGATCAATGTGCGGTCCCACCCATTACTGTCCCATCATTTTTAGGCTCCAGTCTCTCCTTCAAGATGGTCTGGAAAGTTGTTCAAACTATATAAAATCTATTACTGGTAGGCTGATCTAAGCTTTAGTTTTATTTTCTTTCCTAGCATGAGATTCCTGGGGAAATCCCAATTTCTTGAAGTCCATGGTCTCAATACTCATGTAGCAGGGATAGAAATGCCTCTTTAGAATATCTTTATTCTTGCCAGGCTAGCTGAAACTGGACCTTGAAATAATCCATGTCTGGCACATAGTAGACACCCAGCGAAACATGCACAGATACAGATTCATCACCATCTATTCCTGTCTCTCTCCTGCCCTGGACTGACAAGCTCAAAAGTTGGGGTCTGCCCTAGGAAGTCAAGAAACCAACCCCTAGTATCGAGCCATCTTTTTCTCAGCATACACAGCACATAGCCCAAGCAGCAGCAGGAATTTTGTTGGCCCCATTAGACAAGAACCATCCTTAAAAACATCATTAGAATCTCATTACTACTAGCCACCAAAGCTGCACAAGGGAAAAAAAAAGCCCATCCAAGACTGCCTCTCTCTTGTTCTCTTTGCTCTCTTTTTAAATCTATTTTTCCTCATATTTTAATGATTTTGTTCATTCCCAAGGAATTATTTCCATTGCTCCTCACGGCCAATTCCCCAAACAATTGTGCACACACAGAACTGTGGGCTGCTCAAGGCGAGAAGGGCTCTGCCAAACACAGGCTTTCTGTAGTTTTCTGCGTTTTGGATTTGGAGCCCAGCCTTGATGGCACGCTAACATCCAACGTTAGACTTTCTTTCTCGGGGTATAAAATAGACATGGGGGTTTTAACAGGGTTAAATAACATGTGTTGTGTGAAACTTTATGTCTTCCTTTCCTGACTCTAATCAGTGCTATTGGTTAGCTCTAAAAAATACCAGTTTTGGCTTATGAACTCACTTTAAAATAATTTCCTTGGAGTACTTTGGTGTTTTTAGCAGGGAGTCTGTCCAGTGCTCCCTGCTGCTATTGCTCCTTAACAGTGGGAGAAAGGGAAAGCGGAGAACAATGCCAGGTGACTTGGGAGACTCAGGCCTTGGGAGGAACCACAGCCTTTGTACATAGCTCACATCCTCATTGCTTCTCTATTGCTGTGGTAAAGACACCATGACCAAGGCAACTTGGAGAGAAAGAGTTTATTTGGTGCTCACTGTTTCAGGGGTTAGTTAGCATTTGTGACCACCATGGCAGGAAGCATGGCAGCAGGTAGGTGGGCATAGCGTTGGAGCAATAGCTGAGATCTTTACCTCAATCCACAAGCACTGGTCATAGAGAGGCACAGGAAATGGTGTGGACCTTTAATCCTCAAAGTCCATCCTTAGGGACAAACCTCCTCTAACAGGGCCACCCTCCCTAACCCTTCCCAGGTAGTACCATCAACTGGGGGCCAAGCATTTAAGCTTATGGGATACATTCTCATTCAATCCACTACAGCTGAGCCTCCTGGGTGCATATAACATAAACAAGTTCCCAACCGTCACCCCATTAAAGAATGCCAGGGGCAGGGACAGGGACAGGGCCAGCTTCTAGAAGACTCTAACACTATCAAGCAAACACTATTATTTGAACCAGGACCACCCTGTGTGGGAGACACAGCAATCTTTCTTAACCTGCTAGTTGTATGAGGGTAATCTGGTCTCCATCCCCGTGGGGCCGCTCTGACAATTAAATCTCACCAATCTGCTCATCCAGATATCCAGAAAGCATGTCTGTTAATCCAAGTTTTTATTACTCTAGTGAAATATTTGAGGCTGGGTCACTTTATTAAGAAAAGAGCTTTATTCAGTTCACATTTCTAGATAACAGCAGTCCAGGCACTGCATGAGTCCTGCTTGCTGGCAGTGTCCCTGTGTCACGTAGGGCTTGTCTTTTCTCTTATACAGCCATAAGGATTAGGCCATGATGACCTTATATGACCATGACCCCTTCCCCGGGGGCCCTTCCTTACAGCATGACCACACTGAGGACCAACCTCCAGGAAATGAACCTTGAGGGATACATGTGAAACTGTGTCCAAACCAGCAATCACACCACATCTTCCTCAGTACCTAGCATCATTTCTGCCTTCAACATCCATCAGTCCTCTGCTCCATCCCAGAGGAGTTCCTTGAAGATGGAATCCACATTAGATCTTGCCCACTCTAAGAGTGACACCCAGGATTGCACTCAGCAAATTTGCAGCCCCACTGTAAGAGGCTATGGGGGAAAATATTTAAAGGTAGATGGAAGGTTCTGTCTCTTCCACTGCATCGCAAGCAGGATGGTATCTTTGACTTCCACTGCATCGCAAGCAGGATGGTGTCTTTGACTTGCACTGCATCGCAAGCAGGATGGTATCTTTGACTTGCACTGCATCGCAAGCAGGATGGTGTCTTTGACTTGCACTGCATCGCAAGCAGGATGGTATCTTTGACTTGCACTGCATCGCAAGCAGGATGGTGTCTTTGACTTCCACTGCATCACAAGCCGGATGGTGTCTTTGACTTGCACTGCATCACAAGCCGGATGGTGTCTTTGACTTGCACTTCCTTCTTTGAAAACTGTGGTCAAAGCTCACTATGCTCTATGATCTCTGCTACTCTTGATATGAAAGTTACATGATGGCCGGTTTTAATTACACTTGACGCTAACTGGAATCACTTGGGAAGAGTTATTTAACAAGGAACTGTCTATTTTCCATTTGCCCATGGGCACATCTTTGAAGGATTTTCTTAATTAAACTAATTGATGTGGGAAAACCTGATCACCATGGGCAGGAGCATTATCTGGGGGTGGGGGTGGGGTCCTGAACTGTGTAAGAGTGCAGAAAATGGAATTCATTGCTTTCTGCTCTTGACTGTGGATGTGACATGCTTCAAGTACCTGCCCCATGACTTCCCTGCAGCAATGGACTATGACCTGAAATTGTGAACCAAAGGAACCCTTTCTCCCCAAGTTGCTTTTTGCCAGGGTAAAATACAGTCCCAGAAATGGAACTAGGACAGATAGCTAAGGTGTGATCTTTCTGAGATGAAACGAGGATTATGCTAGGAGAAATGACTCCAGCAACACCACCATGTGGTTGTGAACACAAGAAGGCTTTTGCCTCCTGACTCATATTCAGTTGTGAGCATAAGTGTCTGGTTTTATATCAGAGCTGGGCCATTTATTTGACAAAACACTCCAGATTTTTATTCTGTAGTACTGCTACCTGCAGCATTCAGCATGGTGGTTGCTTTCTCACCCTGAGACTCAAATTACATGGAATTTCCATACCAGCTTCTATTACACACGGACATGCAGTATATGGGGAAATAGTCATCGGCTTTAATCTCTCAGTCTCTGGGTTGGGACAACTTGTTATTGCAACATGATCTAGCTTATCTTGACTCCTACAAAAAAAAAACCCATAAACTGAATATTTTCCATGAACCAGACATTGTTAACTGTTTAAAAATAGTGCATATAATCATCAAAATAACTCCAAAAGTGATCCTTTGTATATTTCTCATAAAGCCTTGAGTAGATCAGGATCACAGGTTTGTAGATGGGTGGTCGGGCTGGGCCCAGGCAGTCTGACTCGCTCCTCAGTCCTTCATTATCGTGTATGTTGGTGTCATAGCAACTCGGTACCTTTCAAGGTGAGAAAGAAAATCCTGGCAACTATGAAGAGAGCATGTCTGGACAGACACAACGATTCCATGAGGGAGGTAATTAGGGAAACCCTACTCTGAAGTACAGTAGGGTGCTTTGCAGATAGACTCTAGCCAACTTTTGGGTATTCGCATCCCTAGCAATTCAGGTTGACAATATTAGCATCACCTGCTTTAGTGATAGACTGCAGTAAAGATGAAGGTTTTATAGATGTAATTAAGGACACAAATGTTTTGTTGTTGTTTAAAATTGAATTACTTAAATAAAGGACCTGTTCTAGCTGGAGTTGATACAACCAGGTAAAAACCCTTCATGAGTTTTTTGTTGTTTTTTTTTGTTTGTTTGTTTCCTTGCTTTTTTTTTTTTTCCAGACAGGAACTGGGATGAGAATTGTGTTTCATTGGCTTGATGAAGCAAGACCTATGTTTGGGAATTTGATATGACAGAACATGGTAAGGACTTCTAGAAACTGTAGGTGGCATCCAGTAAAGGCTGGGGACAAGATGAAGCCCCCAGTTCGACAGCTAAAAGGAAATAAATTTTACCAGCACCCAGAGAGCCTGTAAATGGATTCTTCCCCATAAAGGCAGTGTGGCCCATATCTTGATTGCACCCTTGTAGGGATCTGAGTGGAAAACACAACTGAGCTGTGCCTAGACTTCTACCTGCAGAAGCTATGAGATACTAAATCCATGCTGCCATGAGCCTCGGCATTATTGGTGACTTCCTCTATAGAGATGGAAGACAAAAACAGAGTTAAGGGATGAAACTAGAAGGAAGGATCATTCAATAAGAATAAGGAAAGGATGGGAAGAGGTGTATGCAGTGAGGAGCTGAGTGATGCCTGATCTGGGAAGGCCTCGTGTGATGTAATTGTGTAGACAGATTTTTCTTTGGGCTGCTAGCTCACAAAAAAATATGGCCCAGAGACTTATTATTAATTATGAAAGCTTGGTCTATATCTTAGACTTGTCCCATTAGCGGTTATAACTTAGATTAACCAATTTCTATTAATATACATTTTGGCTCGTGGCTTTTTACCTCTCTTTCATCCTGCACCTCTTGTTTCCTGTCCCTGTCCTCTGGTGTCTCCCCTGCACCACCTAGATTCCTCTCCTCTTCTTCTCTCTCTGTTCAGAAGTCCCACCTAACCTCCTGCCTAGCTATTGGTCATTCAGTTCTTTAATAAATCAAATGGAAGGTGCCTTGGCAAAGATACATCTTGACAGTTTACAAAAGATTATTCCACAATAGGTTGGGTATCTATTAGGTAGAAAATGAGAAGTCTTCCAGAATCTTCCAGCACTGGAGTAATAGGTGACTAGAAATACAAGTATGTATATAGGGAAGACTGACTTTGAAGTAGAGAAGGAAAATTTAAAATATAGTGACTAGAAAGGACATATCAAAAAAAAACCAACAAAAAACTTGTCCTTTATGTATGTATCTTCTGCCATTACAGGAGACATAATCACACAAAGCAAGTTGCCTGATCCTGTTCTGAAATGTTCGCTGAGCTTTAGGTGTGGAGTGTTTTGTTGATCTATCCATTGGGACTGGGCTCCACAACTCTACATTTTGATTGATTTTTAGCTTTCTATAGTCATTCCCATCTATTGCAAAGAGAAGCTTCCTTGATGAGGGGTGAAATCCACTCTTACCAGGGGGCACAAGAACAGATATTTATGGATTATTGTTAGGGATTATACTGGCTCAGCGAAGTCATGGTTGTAGGTTCTCCTCTAATACTGTGACTTCACTAGCACTAATTACTTAGCTAGGGTTCTAGTGCCAGGCGTGGGTTTGCACTGATTGAATGAATTTTTAGTCCAATAGAGATCTGTTGGTTACCTCCAAAGTATGCATGCCACTACTATACCCTTAGAGTTTCCAACACCAAGTGGTCAGCCCTGAAATCATATATACAAGTAATGTGTGTGTGTGTTAGGCATGTAACAACAGTTAATGGAAAAAGAGACCGTGAATTTGAAAGAGAACAAGAGGAGTATACGGGAAGATTTAAATGGAGGAAAGAGAAGGGAGAAATGTTACAATTATATCATAATCTCAAATATATATTCAACAAGAAAGGACCTTGTCCACTTGTTGGTCCAAGGATTTTGTGACCATGACCTTTATAAAAGAAAGGGGATTTACAGAAATTTTGGGGGGAGTGTTGGTTTTTTTGAGACAGGATTTCTCTGAAGCTTTGGTGCCTGTCTTGGAACTAGCTCTTGTAGATCAGGCTGGCCTCAAACTAACAGAGATCCACCTGCCTCTGCCTCCCGAGGGATTAAAGGTGTGAGCTACCACCGCCCACTGGGGATTTGCAGTTGTAATAAGCAAATTATAATGATTGTGATATCATGACATCGTGGGTCACTGGATAGACCCTAAAACTGAAGGTGAATTTCCTTATATGAGTGATGTCTACAAAGAAGGGAGATAGGCATACAGAATAAGACGGTATGCAGGACAGGGAGAGGACAAGACCTGAGAGGACAGGGGCCACAACTGGAGTGTTACATCTCACATTGAAGACCAAGGATCTCTAGTGACCAGCAGAAGTTAGGAGAGAATAACTCCTGGATTCTTCTTGGAAGCTTCCACAACTAAATACGGCTTTCTTTAGTGAGTACAAAGCCAATGCACACAACTAGAAGAAAAGAAGTGGAGGAAGATACAGGGCCTGAGGAAACTGTATTTTTGGTTCCCTGCTCTCTGTGTATGAGTAGGATTAGTCCCAAAGCACTGCTGTCTCTGAATAAAGAAGTATAGGGATTTTTCTGTAGAATACTGTCTGTGCTTATACAAGAAAACATGTATAGGGACTGTCACGTTCTGAGCATGCTCAGCTGAAGGTGGCAAAGCAGAAGCTCCCAAAGGAAAGATGGTGGGGAAAGGCTTATGGGCTTGCTCCACTTAGGATGACATGAAAGAGAATGAGTCAGAGTAATTTGGTCCTCTTAACTTGTTTCTTAAGCTTTTCCAGAGTTTTAACTTAAAGAAAAACCAACTTAAAAATGCATTTGTATCTTAAAAGATGGTCAGATTCTACCCTGTAAACCAATGGTGCTGGCCCTAAATGTGTCTGCTTTGTTTGACAGAGAAACCTACACAAAAGAATAGTGATGCCAACAGCTTGATTTTACTCCTGGGGTCTTCAGAGTTATATGGGCCTTGGCTATAAGCTTCCATCACTCTGGGCTTCCTGATTGCCAGCCCCACATAGCTAAAGCAGAGTGGCTTGAGGAGAAAAGACAGTGGAAGGAACTGGAATCAAACAAGGGGACTTGGCAGTGGCGCTTGTGTGAGGCCAAGCAGCAGGGATGGAAGGGATGGTTTACCTGCGGCCATCATGCTTTGGGTAGCTGAGCCTTGTTTCTAGTCCACGTCTATCAAACAAAAAGAGTAAAGCTTTAGCTACTGCTCGTATCATCTCTTTGCTCCTGTTTCTTATTTTTAACAAAGCGTCTTAGAGGTGGAAATTTAAGGAACTGTGGACACATAAACCCTGGACATGGGTCTGGAAGCACAGCATCCTCTGGGTAAATTAAGAGAGTGCTAATCAGCACCTTTTCTATTATTAGTCTACATTGATTTAGTTTATATTAATTAATATTAATATATTAGCTTCTACATTAATTACTGGAGACTATGACAGTTTGAGTTCAAGAAGGCTAATGTGAGGGCAGTCATGAGAAGTTAGAGCAGAGGCCTCAGACTTCCAGAAGCTTCTCTGTGTTTCAGCTTCAGGGACAAAGTGACAAGGACGTGGGGTTGGAAATGTTAAAATGAAGAGGGCCACTTGCCGTGTCACCCCTTCTCCCCAGAGCTTGCTCTTTCTCTCTCTCTCACCTTGCTGGAATTGTTCTCTAAATATCCTGGTACACAGACTAACGGGTGGTGGAAGATTGATGAAATTTTGACATTTGTGTTAGAAAAGGTTGTAGACACTTCTATTATTTGCTTCTTGACTGGCAACTATTTCTTTTTCCTGGAGCAGGACATTGGTTTCACTTGGAAAGCCTCTTACCAATACCTAAAGCCCCTGAAATTCTGACATTTCAGCCTCCCACCCTATACCTGACCATCACTATATTCTACTATATGCCTTGTGCTTGACTCAAGAGTGAGTCAATGGGACGCAATGCCAATGCGTTCCTTTTCAAGTTGGGAAAGGGTCTTTTGCACCCAGACTTGAGTGACTTAATTCTCAACTTCATCATAGACTCCAAAGTCATCTTCAGTCTTGTTTCATAGCTCTTCATTTTGGGTTATTTTCTCTACATCAAGAATTCTAGTTCTCCTCTGCCCAGCATCTATATTGTCAGTTTTCATAGAAATATTCTTAATTTATTATACTTGCCTACATGGTTCACTCCTTTAGTTAATTAAAGTTGGGAAAATAAAGTTTTATAATGTGTTCAGACTCCTTACACAGCTAGAAGGAGGCAAGACAGGAGCCCCCCTTTCCAATGCAGAGGTTCACCAACTATGGACAATGAGGAGTTTGCCCACAGCAGGCCAGATTCAAGTGTCCCATCTATCTTCTTTCAGCTTTGAGGCTCTGTAACCTTTGCTGATATCTAGAAAGTTAACTTTGTCATTAGATATTTCAGCATCAGAAGAGCATAAGTACTTACGTCTCTGTGGTGCAGTTGGCCAAGCCTCGCTCCTTTGAAGTTATATAATCCAACTAATAAGCAGTTGCAGCATTAAACCCAGAATGCTACTGACAAGATACTGGAATAAGGGTGGTGGGATCATATTCTGAGGGGTTCTTTAGGGGGTCACTTTCCTCCAAAGGCAGGAGGCAGAAAGAGATGGTGAGTCCTTCCCTCCCCGTCACCCTTTAGTATGGACTTCTTCAAGTTTCCCTTCCTGACCATTCTCACTCTTGAGCTTCACTCTTCATGGTGTCTGACAAGGTCTTCCATCCGAAGCAGCTCATGCCTCTCCCTTCCTGAATGCCAAAGGAGCCCCATTTTACTAAGTCAAAACTCGAGACCTGACTTGGAATTGGTGCCAGGCTCTTTGCAGTCAAACAACAGCCTGCCTTTCCAATGACGTCTCGCCCTTGTTTCTCTGATTTCCCATTTCCTCTGTGCTGTGCTCAGCATGCAATGAGCACCTACAGGTGCAAGCCTTTGGCACTTCTGCACCTTTGCATGTGTTTCTGCCTCACCTGAAAAAGCCTCTTTCCTGGGACAATGGTCAGCACTTCTATTTAAACTCCCTGAGTGAGTCTATTGTGCAGGGTTGAGAACAGACACTTCAAGTCCAAATTCCAGTTTCCCCTACTTCCCTGTGAGACTCTTGGATAAGATAGACTTCGTTTCCCCATCTGTAAAATGGGAAAAAGAAGAGGACCTCGAAGAGTTGGGTGTGAGTTTTAAATGTGACAAATAACACAAAGCAGTTGCCTAATCCATAAACACTCTGTGAGTAGTGTGTGTATCTGTGTGATTGTGTGTATCTATTTGTGTGCATTTGTGTGTGTGTCTGTATGTGTGTGCACATGTGTATCTGTGTGTATTTATCTCTGTGACTATGTATGTTTATGTGTGTGAGTGTGTGTTTGTGTGTGCTGAGTGTATGTGTGTATCTGTGTGGTTATGTATGTCTATGTATGCAAGTATGTGTTTGTGTGTATATGTCTGAGCATGTGTGTGTATACCTGTATGACTATGTATCTCTCTGTGTGTTTGTGTGTGTGTGTCTGTGAATGTGTATGTGTATAATCCTGTGTGACTATGTATATCTGTGTGTGTGTGTGTGTATGTGTGTGTGTGTGTGTAGGCTAGTGGTCAACTGTGAGTGTCTTTCATCAGAAACAATCTACCTTGTTTTTGGAGATAACTGGGATCTGAGACTAGCTAATTCAGCTAGACTGGGTGACCAGTGAACCAGAGATCTATCTACCTGTCTCTGCCTCCATGCCAGCATGCTTGACTTTTTATGCAGGCTAGGGGAATTGAACTCAGGTCCTCGTGTTTGTGTGGCAAACACTTTACAGACTGAGCCATCTCTCCAGCTCCAGCCCCCATACCCCACACAACATATACCATGAGCATCTTCTGCCCCTTCTACACATCATGTATCTGTCTCTAGGCACATGGCAGCATTGCCAAGGACAACAACTGTGACTTTTCTCTAAGCCCTTGCTGTTTACTAGACAATTTCTTTCCTTCCCTCTACTGCAGGCTGATTTGGGCGCTCCATGTGTGGCAACTTCTAATTTCGTCATGGGTGACATTACCCAGGATTATGTATCAGTAGATAGAGACAATGAAGAGCCATGATGGGGGTACTGATTGTGGGACTGTTAACCTAGTGGCTATGGTAGTCCATCTCTACAGGTGACAGTACAGAGCAGAACAACCTGTTCTTATGGAAACAAACAGCTGGCCAAAGAAAGACCGGGCTTGTGCAGAAATGAGGGAAGCTCCAGGAAAATGTGTGAGCACCAGCCATTCTCCCATGGCAAAGCCCTGGAGCTGTGAGCTGGGCTGCTGGCAGAGACCCAGGGTGGAGCAGTGTTTAAATGCTTTGCTCTTGCTCCAAACAGCTGGCCTATGACTGATCATACCTCAGCCAAGGAACAAGCAATCTAATCTGAGACTATATTTTGGTAAAAATAAAAATAGGCTTGGTTGAGAAAGGGCAAGTTGTATTGCCTTTTGTTTCTGACCACCTCCCCCCATACAAACACACACACATTGTATTACTGCTTCCCCAGCTGTGAGAACTCTCTTAGGAACAGTAAGAGCTCTCATCTGCCTTAAACAGAGCAAAGAAAGCACCTATGCCTTCTGCCCTACCTGTTTGTGGATTTTGAGATCTGTAATATCTGGCATTTAGATATTACCTTAATGTGAATTGTCAACGACTTCTTAATACAAATTGTTAACGACTTCTCAGGGCAGCCACTGGAAGCCACGTGGTAATCCTCTCAGTTACTGGTGACAAATCAAAGAAGTGAAGCATTTTGCTCAAGGTCACATAGCTGGGGTCAAATGAAGGCAGGAGGACAGAAAGATCTGGACTCTAATTTCTACCTGCTCCTTAGCAGCAAGATGACCTTGATCAAGCTCTTTCTCCACCGAGTCGACATTTTCTAGTTGTTGAAATGACATGTGAAGCTTGCTACACAGATTTATTATCTATTGAGTGAAACCCTTATGTGAAAGGTCTGAATGTCAAGTACATGGCCTCACAATCCCGTCCCCATTTATTCCTTTTGCTTAGTGCTGCATCAGTTAGCGCCTGGGCTCACATCAACTGATCCTCTACTCACATTCTTTCCAAACTCCATGCTGCCTAACACCCTGTATCTCCACCTCTGTGATAACATAGTGCAGTGAGGATGTTCCCTGGCAACCAGAAAAGCATGTATCCATTGATTCATTCGTGCAGTGAGTGAGCACCATGAGGCTTTAGTTGGATAGCAATTCCAGCTTTGAGAATTCAAGTTAAATTATCTGCAGGAAGTCAAGTGGCCAGGTCTGATAGCCAAATGGATGGACTGGAAGCATCCTGAGCTTTGCCTGTGACTTTACAGCTCAGTGTGATACAGGAGATCAGGATAGAATGCCAGCATTTAACACTCTCAGATTGGTGGAGCAGAGGTCCCACAAGTAAGAGAGAGCAGCATGTGGTCTTTCTGAGCCCACGTTATCACACTCAGTAAGATACTTTTTAATTGCAAAGAGACGTTTCTTTGATGAGGGGTGAGCACTGCAATCATGTGTAGTTATAAGGACAAATGTTTAGATTGTTGCTGGGGATTATGCCAGTTTAGCAAAGTAGTAGCTGTAGATTCTCCTACTCCAGGATCAGCAACTTCACTAGCACTGAGTGATTAGTGAGATTTCCAGTACCAGGCTTGATTTCCCTCATTGTTGTGTGAGACTTAAGTCCAATTAGAGAGCCATTGGTTACTGCCAAGGTGTGCATGCCACTACCGCATTATTGGAGTTATTATGCCATTGATGCAGCTCACAGGTATAATAGCTGGGTAGGACCATTGGTGGCTTCCATCTCCCAGAAGCTTGAATGTTGTCTAGGACCATGAGAGCTAGTCCTCAAGGAAGGGACATTCAGATCAATTCCAGCTCAGGGACCACTGGGTCCTGCATCTGAAATGCACTGTGTCTTCATCAATAGGGATTTACTTTCCATATTTGGAGGATATCCAATGGCAGTAGCAATAGGCCATATGTTTTGATAGTCTCTTGGACATACCTGACCAGTAGCTTAAATGAGGGCTTTTCCTCAAAGAAATTTCTCTTGCAACAGACAGAGATCATTGCAAAAGCTACAACTACTTAAAATGCAGAGTGTGATGTGTTATCCAGTCCTAGTGGGTGCATTCTACAAAACATTCCTACACCTAAGGCTCAGGAAATGGGCAGAAAGATTTTAACAGCTAGAAGATCAGGGAGTTTGCTGTAAGATCGTGTCTCCTAGTAATATCAGAAGTTACACTCATAAAGTGTCTCCAACATGTTTGCCCAAACATGAGATGAACAAGGATGACATCAATAAACGTGATAAAGTTGACTGGAGAAAATCCATGAGTGTAGAGATATTACACTTGTATTTTAATAAACAAAGCTTGCCTGAAGGTCATTGAGTAAAACAGCTGCACTTCTCAGCCTCACAGACCAACAAGTGGTGACACACATCTTTAATTCTAGTAGCCATGCTAATTTGTCATAGAAACTGGGTAGTGGTGTATGCCTTTAATTCCAGCACTAGAGAGGAATATAAGATGGGAGGAGTCAGCTCTCAGTCTCATTCTGAGATTTCTGGAGGCAGGATCACCATTGCGGACTGAGGTAGAGGTAAGAGCCAGTGGCTAGCTGTTTTGCTTTTCTGACCTTCAGACAAGCTTTATTTGTTAAAATACAAATGAAATATCACTATACATGAAGCCTCAACACTACACAAAGAACTACAAGCAACTAAAGAATTGTAATAGGGAGAAAGCTTCCAGGAAAGTACAGACTGATTTCTTATCCAATATTAAATGATCAGCCCCCAAAACACACATATGAGCAAGATCATACAAACTGAGTGGGTTACATTTAGAAATATGTATGTATGTATGTATGTATTTAGATATATATGCATGTAATTGCAATTCATGAAAAATTAGGTCATGAATTTTTAAAAGAGTTAGGAAGAATATATGAGAGGCCTTGAAGAGAAAAGGAAGGGAAGAAAGATGTAATTGTATTATAATCTCAAAAATAAAATATTTTAGATACATCAATTTCTCTGAAAAGTTGATAATTTTATTTTCTTTATATCTGTACAGAATTCTGTTGTGTATATGCACCAAATTTTTATTACCTATTCATCAGCTTCAAGATATTTTGGAATATTTCCATTTCCTAGATATTGTGACTAGAACAGCAATGAACATGGTTGAGCAAGTATCTGTGGAGTAGAATGTTGAGTCCTTGGTATGTGTCAGGAGTACGTGAGGGACCTCTTTTTTTCCACATCCTCACAAGTATGTGTTGTCTGTTGTTAATCTCAAACCATTCTGACTGGAATAATATAAAATCTCAAAATTGTTTTAATTTTCATTTCCCTCATTGCTAAGGATATTGAACAGTTGTAAAGAAATCTTAGCAATTTTTATTTCAGATCTGTAGCCCATTTTTTTTTTAATTTGGTCATTTGTTTTCTTGTTTCATCATCTTCTTTTGTTCTTTGTATATTTTGGATATTAATCACCTGTTAGGTGTATTGCTGACAAATTCTTTCCCATTCTATGGACTTTGTCTTTGTTCAATTGGCTGTTTCCTTTGCTATACAGATGCTCTTTAGTTTTATGAGCTTCCATTTGTCAACTGGGCTTAAATCCTGAGTGAATCAAGTCTTGTTCAGAACATCCATTCTTACACCTGTAGGCATATGCCTGGGTTTTCTTCTACCTGCTTCAGTGTTTCAAGATTCACATTGGGGTCATTGACCTATTTGGAATTATTTTGCATGGTGATAGATCTGAGACTAATTTCATTCTTCTACACGTGGACATTCGGTTCTCGAAGCACTATTTGTTGAGGCTGTTTGCTGTCTTTGGGCGTTGTCAAATATCAGATGATTGTAATTATGGGTACTCATGTTTATGTCTGCTATTTTGTTCTGTTGATCTACATGTTAATTTTGAACCCATCCCATGCTATTTTTATTAATTTAGACCTATAATGCGGTTTGAAATATGTTATGATAATCTTTCCAAATTTCTTATTTTGTTCAGTATTTCTTTGGCTATCCTTAGTCTTTCATGAACCTATATGAATTTCAGAAAATTTTCATGTGTCTGTGAAAATGTCATCAGTATTTTTATTGGAATTGTATTGAACCTGTAAATTTCTTTTGGTAAGATGGTCATTATTGCAATACCTATTCCACCTATCCATAAGTGTGGATATCTTTCATCTTTCTCAATCTCTTTCTTCAGAGATTACATGTTTTCATTGTATATGTCTTTCATTTACATGATTAGGTTTATTCCTAGATATTGTTAGGGCTATAATTCCTGATTTTAACAGACCATCTTTGAGGTTATTTTTCTATTTTGGATGATGTGGGCTGTAAGTTTGTTGAGAATAGGCTTCATTATATTGAAATGTGTTTCCTGTAGTCATGGGTCCTAGCTCCAAACCTTAAGATGTGAGTATACAATGTATATTAACCTCAGAAACAAGGATGTAAAAGTAGAACCATGGGAGGCAGAGAAGGAGATTTAGAGACATGAAGAGTAAAACATAGGCACTGGGAAGTAGGAAATGTGAAAGACAAGCGTGGACTTTAACTGGGGGAGGGTAATGTAGAGGAAAAGCGAGGAAGGAGGGGTAAATACTAAACACATCTGAGAACCCCTAAGGAAACAGCATTTTACATTTCCTTGAAAATAAATTTGTGTGCATATGTATATATATATATATATACATAACATATATGGTAGGCTATTAAATCAGTACATTAAATAGATAGGTAGATGGATAGATAGATAGATAGATAGATAGATAGATAGATAGATAGATAATAGATAGATGATAGATAGTAGGTAGATGGATGGATAGACAGGAAGATGATAGATAGATAGATAGATAGATAGATAGATAGATAGATAGATAGATAGTTAATAGATGGATGGATAGATAGATAGACAACAGATAGGTAGATGATAGACAGACAGACAGACAGACAGACAAATAGATAGGCAGATGACAAATGGATAGATGGATGGATGGATAGATAGATAGACGACAGATAGGTAGATGATAGACAGACAGACAGATAGATAGGCAGATGACAAATGGATAGATGGATGGATGGATAGAGAGATGGATTTATAGATGGATGAACAGATAGATACATACATAGGTAGATACATAGAGAGACAGATAGATAGATGAGTTATACCATGCCACCTAAGATGGCAATGCTCCTATAGACCATCTAACAAAAACCCCAGTGCTGGGTATAGGAAGCTTCCCTTAAAGTCATTGGCAGGGGAATCCAGGAGCACTTTCCAAAGAAAGTTGGTACTGTTGACCTTGGTTTTCTGCAAAAATTTAAAGAAAAGACCCTATTGCTAAAGACATATAAACTCGGGACACAGAGAACTTAAACTTGAATTATGCTGGAATTGATCTAGAAGCGTCCTCCTTTAGGACTCTCTTTCTCTCCATAGTATCTGAAAGTGCTATGCAAATTACTGAGGAAAAGCAATCAATAATCCTAACCACCTGTAGTATCTATGAAACACAATGATAACCAGTCAACCAAGGTAGCTCCAATGATGTAATAGTGAAACTTACATCTTGGGGCTAACCGACAGTTATCTCATTGGACTTATGACCTGCTTAGTTGGAGGGAATTCATGTCTGGTACTATAAAACTAGTCAACCACTTATGACTTGTGTGGTCATGGTACCTCAGGGAGGGCCTATTCTACTTTCCTAGACCAGTATAATCTCTAACTGCATTTCAAATACCTATCCTCATACCCACAGATAAATGTAGCTCTCACCACTCATCAAAAATCTTTTTGTTAGCAGATAGATACCATCACAGAAATCCACAACGGGTCAAAATGCTGACCATGGCATTCCCAAATGATACACAGCACAACCCAACACCTAAGTCTCAGGAAATAGCATGGAAGAGGGGGCAGAAAGATTGTAGGAGCCAGAGAACTAGGACATCTGCTGCAAGATGGTGTCATCTATAGATGACAGGGAAGCTGCACCCAGAAAATCTCAATACAGTCACTTAAACAAGACCAGCAGTGATAACAGTTGAATAGCCAACATGACTGGGTGGATCCTACAAGGCTCCACTCTTACAGACAACTAATGGCTACTGAGAGTTGAGGTGTGGCAGGTTCAGAGATGAATATGACATGATAGAAAATATAACCAGTCCTGAATTGTCAGAGATTAATGCAGACAAGAATGTGTCCCTGTGGAGCTTAGGTTGCAATAAAATTTAATCGAAATGAATCAAATAGCAACGCCCACTCCATGGATGCTCAAAACTCGTTCATGTATCTGTGTAGTCTTTACAAGAGTATTTTTCTGCTCCTATTATGAGCACAGCCATATTGGCTTGTGGAGAGAAAGTGACAAGTTAAAGGTGAGTGTCTTCCACCCCAAGAGCTCATGGTCCATTGGAAGAAACAAATAGATGGCAGTCACGCATGCATGCGATACGAACAAGGGCTACTGGAAAATTATGACCTAAGTAGGAAAGTCAGAGAGGACTACCATGAGGTAAGTATTGGCAAGTGGAGAATTAAATAAGCAGGGGGTAAAAGGACAAAAACCTTAAAAGAGCACACGTGCAAAGGTCTTGGGGTGGGAAAACCATGTGAAGAACTAGCCAAGGCCAGAGCAGCCCAGTTCAGTGGCATTAGCATAAATTCAAAACTCATCATTGTAACCTTTCTACAACAAAAACTGAGGTCTGCAAATTTCTGATTACTTGATTCCACTATAACAATACATTAGCTTTTGTAAATGCTCAGGGTGTGTGTGAGTGTGTGTGTGTGTGTGTGTGTGTGTGTGTGTGTGTGTGTGTGTGTGCACGCGCGCACGCGTGCGTGTGTGTGTTTGCTGGTGCACACGTATATGTGTTCTCATGTATGGGGGAGCATAGGTGGGGTGTTGAAGGTGCAGATGCACATGTACGTGTGTGCATGTATGTATTTAGGTACATGGTTGATATCATTTATATTGGTGCAGAATCTCTCCTGAACCCAAAGTTCTACTTTCCAGCTAGTCTGACCAAATTGTTCTGGGGCTCCTCTGTCTCCACCTCCCATGTGCTGTGACTACAGGCAGGCCTCACCCATCTGGCTTTTCAGATGGGTTCTGGGGAACTGAACTCTGGTCATTATACTTGAGGAGCAAACACTTAACCCTTCAAGCTATCTGTCCATCCAGGCATAATTTTGTTAAATAGAGAAGTTTTATTTTTAAAAACTAGTGAGTTTCATTACCACATTCAATGAATATATTTACTTCTAAATAAGCCTTTTTTGGCAATTTTAAATTTGCAAACCATTGCACAACTATTTTAAGACACGTTCTGAACTTCCAAATGTGAAGCACATGGTGGAACCGAGAGATTTCTGTGATTGTGACAATCACTGCAAACATAGCCATCACTGTAACCCAAAACACCCTCCATTTCAAACTCAGACAATGCAGACGGAGAACAGAGGGGCTGTCACTCTGACACAAGCAGGCTTGAACCCAGAAATTTGCTCTCCGTGTGAATTGCATCTGTACCATAGTTTAGAGCTGAGCAACCACAGTCCACCCTGGAGTAAGCCCATTTCTTAGGGTGTCTTTGCTCTACTATGTGCTCCTTACAATGGCTGATGAGCCCTTCGCCAATGCATGAGGCAAGAGAGAATTGGTCTTGATCAACTGGCACATGCTGTGCCCTTGGGCATCTCTCTACCTTCTTTTGAACTCACTGATCTCTGCCTAGCTGTGATGATGATCACCTCTAGGCTCGGTACTAGCCACACCATGTGGGTTGTTCTGTTAGTAGCAGAGGCATCACTCTCCAGGAAATGGCGAGCCTAAGGGGTGTTATGAGACATAAGGTTATTTATGTGCCCTCAATCTCATTTGTCTTGTCCACCTTTGAGAATTACAAGGGAAGTCAGCCCATTACTCATTACCCAGCTGTCCATTTCGCTAATATATCACTGGTTTTCTGACAAATCTGCTGGCACAATTAAAGAAGAGACTGTTTAAATTTTAATATATCCGTTGCTGTTTTAGCTTTGTGACCACATGTTCAACTTAAAAGAGAGAAATTTGGCTTATGGTTTTAGAGGTTTTGTCATTCAGGGCAGTAAAGGTGTGATAGAGATGAGCAACTCACATCATGATAACCAGGAAGGACAGACACACACACACACACACACACACACACACACACACACACACACACACAGAGAGAGAGAGAGAGAGAGAGAGAGAGAGAGAGAGAGAGAGAGAGAGAGCGAGCTTAATTCCACGTGAGTCCCCAGCCTATGGGGTGATACTGTCCATATTTAGGGTGTATCTTCTCAGCTTAGTTTATTTTTTTTTCTGGAAATACCCTCACAGACACACCCATAGATGTGCTTTAGTAATCTCCCCAATGTCTTTTAATCCAATCAAGTTGGCAATCTAGATTAATCATTGCAGAATAAAGAGTCTCTTATTTGCTCCTGGCAGTACAGACCTTGCAGGCCAGTGTAGCCTGGCTGTCAGCTGTGGGATATGAGTGTTGCTGCATCCCTTGCTTGGCATACCATAGGGATTCTCACTGTGCTCTGCTCAGTTTGTTGTGGATTAAATAGAAAATGTCCCCTGTAGGCTCCTTGGTCCCAGTGGTTGGTGCTGTTCTGGGAGATTATAGAAACTTTAGGAAGTGAAGCCTCCTGGGAAGAAGGATGTCACTGGTTTTGGTGTTCTAAGGTGTGGCCCATTTCTTATCTACTCTTCTCCTTGACTGCAGATACAATGTCACCAGCTGCCTCAGTTTCCCTTTGCCATATCTTCAACACCATAATGGGATTTACCCACTGGCCTAAAGTCCAAACAAGCCCTTCCTCCATGAAGTTCCTTCTCTTCAGGTCACAGCAGCAAGAACTACAAGGAATACAGTTTTGGATTATAATGTTTATATACTTGATATTCATCTATCTCTGCACTTCACAGTGCCTAAATGACCCAAAACTTGTATTATAGCTTAAATGTGTAGGTATCTACTTGGGCTGAGACTAATCTTCAGCTTCATTGTAAACAGAGACCAGTTGACTTAAATCTTACTGTCTCCAATTTCTGTATCTACAATATGAGGCTAACAGATACCCTATACAAAATATGCCTAGCCCATACTAGTTCATCAGGAGACACCACTTCTCCCATCCCAGTCCTTTCATTGTTATTATAGCCAATAGCCTTCTTAAAGTTGGTCTTCCAATCAATCCATCAGAAACCATTAGCACCCTTTTCTATTAGCTTACAAAGAATTTGGTTTCATTATGCCAGTTTTTGTTTGTTTGTTGTTTTTATTGAGCTATATATTTTTCTCCATGCCCTTCCTTTCCTCTCCCCTCCCTTTCTACCCTCTTCAATGATCCCCACACTCCCAATTTACTCAGGAGGTCTTGTCTTTTTATACTTCCCATGTAGACTAGACCCATGTATGTCTCTCTTAGGGTCCTCTTTGTTGTCTAGGTTCTCTGGGGTTGTGAATTGTAGGCTGGTTTTTCTTTGCTTTATGTCTAAAGGCCACTTATGAGTAACAACATATTATATTTATCTTTCTGGGTCTGGGTTACCTCACTCAATATGATGTTTTCTAGATCCATTCATTTGCCTGCAAATTTCAAGATGTCATTATTTTTTCCCACTGTGTAGTACTCCATTGTGTAAATGTACCATATCTTCTTTATCCATTCTTCTGTTGAGGGGCTTTTAGGTTGTTTCCAGGTTCTGGCTATGACAAAGAATTCTGCTATGAACAACGTTGAGCACACATCATTATGGTATGATTGAGCATCCTTTGGGTATATACCCAAAAGTGGTATTACTGGGACTTGAGGTAGGTTGTTTCCTAATTTCCTGAGAAATCGCCATAGTGATTTCCAAAGTGTTGTACCAGTTTGCACTCCCACCAGCAATGAAGGAGTGTTCCCTTTACCCCACACCCTCTCCAGCATAAGGTGTTATCAGTGTTTTTGATCTTCGCCATTCTGACAGGTATAAGATGGACTCTCAGTGTTGTTTTGATTTGAATTTCTCTGACAGCTAGGGATATTGATTGAGAATTTCCTTAAGTGTCTTTCAACCATTTTAGATTCATCTGTTGAGAGCTCTCTGTTTAACTTTGTACCCCATTTTTTATTGGATTATTTGTTCTTTTGATGACTAGTTTCTTGAGTTCTTTGCATATTTTAGATATCAGTCCTTTATTTGATGTGGGGTTGGTGAAGATCTTTTCCCATTCTGTAGGCTGCATTTTGTCTTGTTGATTGTGCCTTTTGCTTTACAGAAGCGTCTCAGTTTCAGGAAGTCCCATTTATTAATCATTTCTCTCAGTGTCTGTGCTACTAGAGTTATATTTAAGAAGTACAAATGCGTTCAAGTGTACTTTCCACTTTTTCTTCTATGAGGTTCAGTGTGGTTGGTTTTATGTTGAGGTCTTTGATCCATTTGGACTTGAGTTTTGTGCATGGAGATAGATATGGATCTATTTTCATTCTTCTACATGTTGATATCCAGTTATGCCAGCACCATTTGTTAAATATACTTTCTTTTTTCCATTTTATATTTTTTGTTTCTTTGTCAAAAATCAGGTGTTTGTAGGTGTGTATATTGATATCTGGGTCTTCAATTTGATTCCATTGGTCCTCCTGTCTGTTTTTATGCATTGCTGTTTTTCAGTACTATAGCTCTGTACTAGAGTTTGAAGTCGGGGATTGTGATGCCTCCAGAAGTTCCTTTATTGTACAGAATTGTTTTGATGATCCTGGATTTTTTGTTTTTCCATATGAAGTTGAGTATTGTTCTTTTGAGGTCTGTGAAGAATTTTGCTTGGATCTTTGTGGGCATTGCATTGAATCTGTAGATTGCTTTTGGTAAGATTGCCAATTTTACTATGTTAATTCTACCTACCCAAGAGCATGAAAGATCTTTCCATTTTCTGGTGTCTTCTTCAGTTTCTTTCTTCAAAGATTTAAAGTTCTTGTCATACAGGTCTTCCACTTGTTTGATTAGAGTTACTCCAAGATATTTTATGTTATTTGTGGCTATTGTGAAGGGTGATATTTCTCTGATTTCTTTCTCAGCCCATTTATCATCTATATAAAGGAGGGCTACTGATTTTTTTTCTGTGTTAATCTTGTATCCTGCTACATTACTGAAGGTGTTTATGAGTTGTATAAGTTCCTAGGTAGAATTTTTGGGGTTGTTTATGAAAACTTATTGGGAGCTTTTATGAATCTGTCAGCTGTACGTTTATTGTATAGTCTTGTGGGCTCCAACAAAAACTCTCATATCATCATCAAATAATGAGAGTTTGACTTCTTCTTTTCCAATTTGTATCCCCTTGATCTCCTTTTGTTGTCTTATTGCTCTAGCTAGAACCTCAAGTACTATATTGAATAGATATGGAGAGTGTGGACAACCTTATCTTATTTCTGACTTTAGTGGGATCGCTTTGAGTTTCTATTTAGTTTGATGTTAGCTGTTGGTTTGCTGTATATGGCCTTTATATGTTTAGGTATTTTCCTTGTATCCCTGCTCTCTCCAAGACCTTTATCATGAAGGGGTGTTGTAATTTGTTGAAGGCTTTTTCAGCAATAATGAGATGATCATGTTTTTTTTTTCAGTTTGTTTATATGGTAGATTATATTGACAGATTTTTATATGTTGAACCATCCCTGCATCTCTGGGATGAAGCCTAGTTGGTCACGGTGGATGATTTTTCTGACGTGTTCTTGGATTCGGTTTGTCAGTATTTTATTGAGTACTTTTGTTAGTCAGGGCAAGAGCACAAGCACAAGCAAGTACATGCAAACTCAGAATGAATAAGCAAAACTGGCCAAAACAAACCTGACAGCAGACCGAAAGCCCAGTACTAATGGCTTGCACTCCTAGTCAATCACAACACACCAGCAGCAACCGCCAGCTTCAAAAGGACCAACCAAAAATCTTTCTGAGATTGTTTCATTTTCCTAACCTCTTAAATACCCATGACCTTCTTATAATAAAGAGCTTCTGTTTTGGAATCTCTCGGAGTTGTTGCCTCAGCGTCTTCTCACCCACTGTCCCCCTGGAAATAGAGATCACACAACAGGCAGCAGCAACAAGCCCACAACAACTACATTTTTGCATCAATGTTCATGATTGAAATTGGTCTGTAATTCTCTATTTTAGTAAATTGTGCACTGAAACCATCTGGCCCTGGGTTTTTTTTTGGGGGGGGGGACTTTTGATGACTGTTTCTATTTCTTTAGCAGTTATAGAGCTATTGAATTTACTTATCTGGTCTTGATTTAATTTTGGTAAGTGATACTTACCTAGAAATTTTTCCATTTCCTTTAAGTTTTTCAATTTTGTGGAGCACAGGTTTTCAAAATATGACCTGATGATTCTCTGGATTTCCTCCATGTCTGTTATTATGCCCCTCTTTTCATTTCTGATTTTGTTAATTTGGACATTCTCTCTCTTTGCCTTTTGGTTAGTTTGGATAAAGGTTTGTCTATTTTGTTGATTTTTCTCAAAGAACCAATTCTTTGTCTCATTGATTCCTGTACTGTTTTCTTTCTTTTATTTAGCTGATTTTAGCTCTCAATTTGATAGTTTTGTCATCTAGTCCTCCTGGGTTAATTTGCTTCTTTTTGTTTTAGAGTTTTCAGATGTTCTGTTAATTCTCTAGTGTGGGATTTTTACAGCTTCTTAGTTCTATGAACTTTCCTCTTAACACTGCTTTCATTGTGTCACATAAATTTGGGTATGTTGTGCTGTCATTTTCATTGAATTTTAGGAAGTCTTCAATTTCTTTCTTATTTTTTCCTTGACCCTTTGGTGATTTAGGTGAGCATTATTCAATTTCCATGTGTTTGTGGGCTTTCTGAAATTAGCGTTGCTGTTGAATTTTAATTTTAAGCCTTGGTGAGCCGATAAGATACATGAGGTCATTACAATTTGTGTGTGTGTGTGTGTGTGTGTGTGTGTGTGTGTATCTGTTGAGGTTTGCTTTGTTACTGAGTATGTGGTCAATTTTTGAGAAAGTTCCATGAGGTGCTGAGAAGAAGGTATATTCTTTTATGTGTGGATGGAATGTACTATAGGTATCTGTTAAGTCCATTTGAGTCCCTGTTAAGTTTCTGTCTCGCAGACTTGTCCACTTGTGAGAAGGGGTATTGAAGTCTCCCACTATTAGTGTGGAGGGTTCGATGTGTGATTTAAGCTTTAGTAGTGTTTATTTTACATATGAGGGTGCCCTTGTATTTGAGGCATAGATGTTCAGTACTGAGATTTCCTCTTGATAGATTTTCCTGTGACAAATACAAATATCATTTTTTGTCTCTTTTGATTGATTTTAGTTTGAAGTCTATTTTGTTAGATAATTGGATAGCTACACCAGCTCATTTCTTGGTCCATTTGATTGAAAATTTTTTCCCCAATCCTTTACTCTGAGGAGATGCCTGTATGTGAGGTTGAGGTGTGTTTCTTGTATGTAACAGAAGGGTGGATTCTGTTTTCGTATCCAATCTGTTAGGCTGTGTCTTTTTATAGGTGAGTTGAGGCCATTTATATTAAGGGATATTAATGACCAGTGATTGCTATCTCCTGTTATTTTAGTTTTGTTGTTAGTGATGTTATTTTGTGTGTTTTTTCTTTCCTTGGGATTTGTTACTGTGAGATCATCTATTGTCTGTGTTTTTGTGGATGTAGCTAACTTCCTTGGATTGAAATTTTCCTTCTAGTACTTTGTGTAGGGCTGGATTTGTGGCTATGTATTGGTTAAATCTGATTCTGTCATAGAATATCTTGTTTTCTCCATTTATGGTGATTGAAAGCTTTTCTGAGTATAGTAGTTTGGGCTGGCATCTGGGGTCTCTTAGTATCTGCATAACACCTGACCAGGACCTTCTGGCTTTCATTGTTTTCATTGAGAAATCAGGGGTAGTTCTGATAGGCCTGCCTTTATATGTTACTTGGCCTTTTCCCTTTGTAGTTCTTAATTTCCCTCTGATTGGTGTAGTTGGAGCCATGTTTCTTGTGACCACTCTTCCAGGTACCAGTGGATCCAAGGCTCAGATGGTTGCTCCTCGTGGTGGAGTCAGAGCCATGGTTCCAGTCACTCTAGTGGTTGCTTAGCACTCCTGGAGGCTGCTAGGAACTCCTGGAGGCTGCTCTGCAATCCTGGAGGTCGTTCCTGCTTGGGGGTCTCTGGCTTGGGCCTGATCCTGCGGAGGTTGCTGACTCAGGCCTGTTCCTGTGGAGGTCACTGGCTTCTCATGGTCTCCTGACTAACTTTTTAGTCTATATTCACTCTCATAACCACATACAAATATTCAGGAAGGATCCACATTTAAAAGTGCATGTGGTGTTTGTCTTTCTGAGGCTGGGTCACCTCGTTCAATATACGACTTTACAGTTCCATGTATTTTCCCATCATTTTTGTAGTTTCTCTTTTCTTAACTGCTGAGCAAACACACTCTTCTACAGATGTGTATCTAGACTGGTTCTACTTCCTCACTAGGGCATCATTTTTAAGGCACACAGAGAGAATATTCTTGTGTTGTTTTGTTTTTGAACAGGGCTTCTCTGTGTAATAACCTAGACTGATCTGGAACTCACTTTTTAGATGAAGCTGACCTCAAACTCACAGATATCTGCCTGCCTCTGCCTCCCAAGTGCTGGGACTAAAGGTGTGCACCACCCATGCCTGGCTTGAGAGAATATTCTTGCACACAACATTCTACTGATGGGGGCTCTTAAGTTAGTCATTGGCCCTTTCAGTGCTCAGATTTTGTGTGTTTTGCATTTGTGAAGAACGTATTTAAGTTGTCACAGTCTTTGTGAGTTCATATGAGTATCAGCCCCCATGGCTCTGGGAGATATTGTATACTTGGAGTCATCTACAACCTCTGGCTCTTAAAATCTTTCCACCCCCTTTTCTGCATAAATACCCAAGCCTTGAGGAAAGGAATTTGATATTCCTATTTAGGGCTGAATCCTTCAATGTCTCTCACTATCTGAACATTGTCTAGTTGCCATCACAACCTCTCACCAGTTTTAGAACCATGTG
>PVIU01018287.1:0-39200 GCA_004026605.1 Ondatra zibethicus
AAACATGGTGCAGATAGAAGTGGGTCAACAGCTGTGGGGGTCTTAATTTCCCCCCAGCACACCTATTTCATTAACTGTGGAGACTCGAGAGGTTTGCTTTGTAGGAACAGGAAAGTTCACTTCTTCACACAAGACCACAAACCAAGTAATCCGCTGGAAAAAGAACGAATTCAGAATGCAGGGGGCTCTGTGATGATTCAGCGTGTAAACGGTTCTCTGGCTGTGTCAAGGGCCCTTGGGGATTTCGATTACAAATGTGTCCATGGAAAAGGTCCCACTGAGCAGCTTGTCTCACCAGAGCCAGAAGTCCATGATATTGAAAGGTCTGAAGAGGATGATCAGTTCATTATTCTTGCATGTGATGGTATCTGGGACGTCATGGGAAACGAAGAGCTTTGTGACTTTGTGAGATCCAGACTTGAAGTCACTGATGACCTTGAGAAAGTTTGCAATGAAGTAGTCGACACCTGTTTGTATAAGGTAGCTAGACTTTTTCTTTTCAGTCAACTTTATGCCCTTAATTACTGTTCCCTTTAAATCATTGTGGTGCCTGTAGATATCAAAAATAAATTTTTGGCATAATTACAGGATACTCTACCAACTGTGAAAATATAGGGATACTTTAGAAACTAGCCAGTTACCATCGGTGCAAGAGCTGAATCTAAATGCTTGGTCTTTAACCATGGGTACTTAAGCTTTTGGTACTGTAGAAGAATATTAGAGAGAAAAGATTCTATCTGAGTGCATGAGAAAGGGTGGGGAGGTCTGGAGCTCTGTATCTATCTGTAAGTTCTGGATTTGCTTTAGGATGTTAGTTCAGGGAGTGGGTATGGGGCAATACAAATAGCCTTGGTTGTGGGCTCAGAAGGACCTCATGTGAGACCCTGTGACTTGAGGTAAGCTCTTGTTTCCTAAAAGAACAGAGATTGCCCTGTCTAGTGGGGCTATTGGGAGGAGGATCAAATAGGCTTGTGTACATAGATAACTAGCTGAGCCCCTTTATTTTACAGATAAGGAAGCTGAAGACACAGAAGGTTCTGTGGACTTAAGAGTCAGACAGACCTAGAATCAAGGCTTACCTCTATTGCTTTTGTACTCTTCAGTCCTAAACAAGTTCAACCTCTCTCTACTATAAAATATAGATAATATATAACTTCTAGGACTATTAAGGATTTACATGTGCATACATGCCTGCCTGCGTGTGTGCTCGTGTACACTCTAGTCTGATAGGTAATACAGTCGATTCATGCTGAAGAACTCAGAACTCATTTCTACAATATTACACAGCTTTAGTCGCAGCACCCAGACTAGAAAATGGGGTCCTTGGCTCAGCATCAGTGTTGCTTGTGCCACACTGTTCTGTTTTGTCAGTGGTGCTTACTGACTGACCATTTGAAAGCAAACATTTATGTACCCACACATTCAGCTCAGTGTAAAATCCTAATTCTATTAGAAGTAAAATTTGTGTGCCACCCAGCATGTGTGTCTGTAAAGGGCAACAGTGATAGTGTGCTATCAGTTTATCTTCGATATAAACGGTTTGAGGTATTCGTTTAATGTGTATAAGACCAATGTTTCCATATAGCTGAATTAAATACTAAAAGTAAGGGCTATCAATTCAAGTATTCTACTTAATAACAGTTTGAATAATGATTTGAATGTACTTCCTAAGTTAATCAGTACTTTTATTATATAAGTTATATATAATATATATTACAAAAGTATAAACTCCTTCTAGTTTTCCTTCTGATTTCATATTTCTACTGCAGAAACAAATGCATTGACCCCACAATGTGCTGTGACTAAAGAGTAAATTTGTGACAGGGACAGTAAAGACTAGTACTGACAAGCTCCACCATATTATATGGTATGTGCAGCTGTGTGATGCTGACATGGCAGGTGACTTCAAGCAAAGTGGCCACCAGAGAAGATATAGGAAAAATCTTGTTTTATAGGCTCTTTGCCAGTAATTCTCACAGAGGATGTAGCCTGTAATGATTGCTGCTTATAATAGTTAATATATTATGTGGAGGCAACTGTCCCCCACTAACATGTCTGCTTTTTTCTCCTTAAAAGTAACTTTTTCTGTTTTGTTTTGTTTTTGTTTTTTGAGACAGGGTTTCTCTGTAGCTTTGGAGCCTGCCCTGGAACTAGCTCTTGTAGACCAGGCTGGTCTCGAACTCACAGAGACCTTCTTGCCTCTGCCTCCCGAGTGTTGGTATTAAAGGCGTGTGCCACTGCTGCCCGGCTAAAAATAACATTTTTATAGACACAATATAGTTATAATTGGCATAGGTATAAAGATTCTCAAGGTTTTAAAAAGTAGAAGGAAAAGCAAATATTTTCTTGCCCTTTCTTTTTCCAGGGAAGTCGAGACAACATGAGTGTGATTCTGATCTGTTTTCCCAATGCCCCTAAAGTCTCAGCAGAAGCCGTGAAGAAGGAGGCGGAGCTGGACAAGTACCTGGAGTGCAGAGTAGAAGGTGGATCATTTAACAAAAATAAGTAGCTTTATTTAAAAAACAAAACCTACAACAGAAAGTTTAATATTCTAGAGTTTTTAGTTCTTTACATGCCTTTAACATCTAGTACTTACCATATAAAAGTGGAAAGGACATTTTGTAGTACGCATTTAGATGGCTGCCCAAGGTACCCTGTCAGATTAGAAGTAACTAGTACAGCTTCACGCAAACATCTGGTTAGGAAACTTCCGTTCTGCATGGTTGAAAGTGTGGCTCTAAAATTTTTGCTGAACTCACTGGCATGAGGAATTTTATGCCAGGAGAACATAGTTTGTCCTGCATTTGAGTATTTCACCTTCCTGTGAGAAAGCCGTGTGCGCTAACTTCAAATCTCTGGAATAGTTTGTGTATGACCTGTGTTTGGTTGGTTGTTTTCTGGGTGGTTTGATTTTTTTGTTTGTTTTGTTTTTGTTAACTTGGAAGGTCAGATGGTTACTAACAACTGTCACATCCCACAGCTTTCCACACTTAGTTTTCAGTTCTTTGATGGCTTCTCTCCTAAGCTATAAACTCTTTCACCTTATAACACAGACCGAGCAGGAACCAACTCTCAAATGAGATCAAGAAAGTGGTTTGGAACTGTAGGAGTGTGGTTCTTAAATTTTTGCAGATTATTTCATAACAAATGGAAAGCATTTGTACCTCAAAAAAAATGTGATGCTTTTAAATATTGGAAGAAATTCATCTTTTGTTGGTGGGGTGGGTAGGTTGGTTGGTTGTAGAACTGGGGACCAAATGTAAGGTGTCTTGCACAGTGAGCAAGTATTTCCCTCTGAACCCCACCCCAGCCCTTACATGATCTTTGATGAAGCTGCTCGCTAAGCATAAGCGTAAACCTTGTCTCCCCAGACACTAAGTTCACTGTGTGGACCCATACAGTAAGCACATAGACTATGCAGGCCCTATAATCAGAAACACTTCAGGGTAAAAAGTGCATTTTGCTCTCCTGATACCGTAATTGGCATGCAAGCATCATCCTACCATACTATTGCATGCCATTGTGTCTTCATTATTAAAATTAGTGTGTATCTTAGTTTTATTTTCTCTCTTTTTATTGCTTGATATCATTTATAATCTGTCTATTAGAATTGTGCTTGGTTTGGGTTGTTAGTGTATCTAGAGATTTGAGGTTTTGCTACTACCCTCCCTCCCCTGATGGTAACGTCTGTTGTATTGTTTAGTATTTCATTCATTGAGTATACTAGTCAATGCATTTTTCCTCACTATTTTCAAGGGTCTTGTAATTTTTCACATCTTAAGTTATTTCAATTGTTATTCTAAAATATTCTAAAATACTCTTAAAAATACTTAGAATGTTACAGAGTGTTTGGTCTAAATTGCTGTTTAGTAGAAAATTATGAAACCAAAAAGATGTGTATGGGGTAAGTTGATGTTGCTGTTTTGGCACCTTAGCCTGGGAATACTTTTTATTGGTATAAAGAAATAATAAGTAACTTAGTATTTTTAATATGGAATGGGATCCAGTTTTAGGAATGAATTACTATTTTTCTCTTCAGTGTGCTTATTTTAAAGTAAGTTTTTGGTGGAATTATAAAATAGTCACTGCATATAATTTTATTATAATAAATTTTATATTTCATGCTATCAAGTGACAGTTGCCACCTGGGCAGAGTTTACATTAATAGTCACTATTGTACTATGTTCAACTGTTACACCGTGCAATTGGAGGTAATGTGTCATAAATTAAGTATGGTATTTTTAGAACTGATGAGATGCAACTAGAGAGAAAGTCGTGTTAAAGTTGCTGCTACCTAAAAGCACAGAAGGAATGTATCTTTGCACTGTAAAAGATGTATGTCTAAGTGAACAAGTACGCAGCTTCTAACACAGGCACCAAATACCTTTCTCCTTGTTTAAATGCATGCCTTGACTCAATTGCTGTGACCTACTAGGCCTCATTTGATTTGTTTTCAACATTTTTGGCTTCTGTGTCTACAACATTGAAAGGACAAAGCTCCTCAGACCCTCCCTTCTCCCATTGTGTCACCTTTACTGAGGGGAGGTGATGAGAAGACTCTTGCTGCCTTAGTAACCAGACTGCTGTTGCGCTGTGGTCCTTAGGCAGTTTAAGATTATACTCACCTGTGTGTGACTCTCTCGTCTGCTACTGGCCTGACTCCCTGAAAAGTTGCGAATTGGAGGAAACTGAGAATTCCTTAAGCTTTCTTGAGGAAAGTGGGGGATCAGAGTGTGTTTGTCTCTGTTTATGAAACAGAATTCTTGACATTTATATTCTTTATGGAAGCACCGAGTTTTTGCAGTCTAATTAAAATGTATAGTCCAAGAACAATTACAGGAATTTTTCTTAACATCCAGAACTTTTCTAGAAGCTGAAGGAAGCAGGATAGTGTAAGTGTTCAGTTTAAATGACTGTCCACATCAAAAAAGAGATTCTAATTGTTTCTAAAGTCTTTATTATTCTTAAAAGAATTTGCTTTCCTGTATTCTTAACAATTAAAATATCATAACATATTCTAATGAAGATGTAAGCTACATCAAATACAGCGGGTTATTTTTTTTTTAACTTAGAACCGAAACCATCATTGGTTGAATTTATCAGTGTTCATTTCTCCTGTATCCAAAGCTCAAACCAAATGATTGTATTGGCTTAGTAGACACTGTGTTGTGTGTTACCCTTCTAGATTGTGAACTTGTGTAGCATAGGCAAGCATCAAATCCCTTTATTTTTGTATAGTAGATCTTCAGCACTAGCACCATGTAGAAAATCAATATGCCAAAATGTTAAAGAGTATACAATAAAGGAACTTGGCAAACCAAATCTGAGATCCTTGCTTTTTGTTCAGATTTAAGACTGCTTTATTTTGTTCATTTTTTTTTTAAGGAAAAGAAGGCATAATATAATACGTGCAAAGTTTGGCCTTTATTTTAGGAGGATAATTTTGAACCATTTAAAGAGATTTCATGAGAAGCGATGTCTGTCTTTACGTGTGCCTTTAATGGTGAAGAAACATTTTGAGGCTTGATAGAGAATGAAGTTTTTGTGTTATTTTCAGAGGGACTTACAAATGGAGAAATAGAATAATTTCTTGCTCTGGTGGCCTAGAAAATACCATTTCTTATTATAAATATTGAGAAGCAAAAATGTTGCGGTGCCTTGGGCTGGAATTTGCACCAAGAATAACTGTGCTTAGTCTCCAAATGAGGTTTAGTTTAGAGATGGGGTGAGGGTCTTTGTTCACAGCTCGACATGGTCTCTGATAAGAATTACAGCATCTGCTTGATAACACTGCAGAATCCCCTCTCTGTGCCCTCGCGGGGATTCTGATGTGAAACTAATCATTCTAAATGCAGCTGTACAGTTACTAAGTCTTTCTTTCTGCTCTTAATTGTTTTGTCATGAAATTTAGATCCTTTCATTTAAAGTCTTGCTTAAGTAACAAATGAAGGGGGTGGCGTGTATTTATTTATATGTCATTTCCTAGACGGAAAATTGATATGCAGAGTGATGTTCAAGTATATCATTCATTTGTTTATGCTCCTTAAGTCATGTTGCCACTATAAAAATATAGGTTAAAAATTTAGGAACTAGTATATCTTTAATAAATTGCCTTACACTTAAAGTTGCTTTTTCAAATCTTGAGTTTTTATGTGCAGAAAACCCGTGTCCTGTGTAAGGACAGGAGTTGATTTCCTCAACAGTAATTAGTTAACATCTTAAAGGAAGTAATTTATACACACCTTGATTGTGTAACACATCAAGTTAACACAAAGTGTTTTTTATTTTCACATTTTTATTCATTGAAGTTGATGTTTTGTGTCTCTGTCTGTATTCCCTGACCTTACATTTTTGAAGATGAGTGATTATTTTCATAGTAGTTTAGAAAGTCTCAGGTGTAGGACAAGTAATTCGGCTGTGATAACCTAAGGTGTCTTTGCTTCAGTGTTTTAAAATTGAGTTTTGATAACACTTACAAAAAAGGTACTTCTGATTCCCAGAAATCATAAAGAAGCAGGGGGAAGGCGTCCCTGACTTAGTCCACGTGATGCGCACGCTAGCCAGCGAGAACATCCCCAGCCTCCCACCGGGGGGTGAACTGGCAAGCAAGTGAGTATGTTGTGTATGTTGAGCCTTTGTCTGTAGGAACTATGCATTTACTCCAAAGGTCCATGCTGTACCTTCACTGTTAGGAGTTGTGGCCCTTGATTGGGATCAGTATTTAATTGCACTAAGAACTGTCCGTAGTGGAACCTTGGGTGACACTGATCTCCGCAAGGAATAAATGAGATAATGAAGTGAGAGATCATACATGTAGTAGCATGACTGCAGAAGGGTAAGTGGCTGTAGTAATGGTGGTGCTTTCTGTCATCAATCCTTATATAACTTAACACTCCAAAGACTGTCTTCAGTCTGGGCAGTGTTTGCTTGTTTATTGCTGATTGGTGTTTGGTGTCAGGAAGAGTAGACACTTTTCCTTTGCTTGTTTTTCCTTTTCTATTGTTTCATAGAACCATATTAGTTTGTGTTAGAAATTAAACTTATATCTGTAGTTAACAATGTACATTGTACAATTCAGGTGGTTTGATGTTGTTATTTGGGTTTTTGTTTGTTGCGACAGCGTTTCTCTGTGTAGCCCTGGCTGTCCTGGAACTTGCTGTGTAAAGCAGGCCAGCCTTGAACTCTCAGAGATCTGCTTGCCTCTCCCTCCCTAGTACTGGATTAAAGGCGTGCGCCACCACTGCCAGGCTTCAAGTGTTTCATTTTGTCTTGTTTTAATTCAATGCTTGGCGTACAGAGGGATATTGTGGCCGTTTCTCTAATTTTCTGTACTATTCTGTAATTTTCTGTAGTTTGCACATACTGCTATCTTTATTCTTTGTGGTCATTTCACCGGGGATTCTAAAAGTTCCTATTGAAACTTGTAGTTTTTGAAAACTTTCACATGACCATCTTTGATATGACTGTCTATAAAATTGCTTCCCATCAGTTTTATAAGTGTGAAGGCTGTAACTGTAAAAGCACCATTGCATTACATACAGACACAGAGAGGTGTGTGTGTGTGTGTGTTTGTATGGTTTGTGATACTGAAGAATAAATTCAATGTCTCACACTTGCTAGATAAGTTCTCTGCCATTGAGGATTAAAGAGGTGTTCCCCCACACCTCCCTTTTTGTAGAAGGAGAGGGTCCCTTGTTCGTCCTAGCCACCCAGAACCGAAATAACCACACAAAAACTGTATTAATTAAATGACTGCTTGGCATGTTAGCTCTAGCTTCTTATTGGCTAACTCTTACACATTAATTTAACCCATTTCTATTATTAATCTGTATATCGCCACATGGCAGTGGCTTACTGGCAAAGATTCAGCATGTCTTTACTGTGGTGGCTGATCCATGGCATCTCTCTGACTCTGTCTTCTTCCTCCCAGAATTCTGTTCTGTCTCCCCACCCCACCCCACCCCGCCTACCTAAGTTCTGCCCTATCAACAGGCCAAGACAGTTTCTTTATTCATTAATGGTAATCACAGCACACACAGGGGAGGGGACTCCCACATCACCTTTTTTCTTTGAAGGAGACGGGCAGACATGATCTCCTTGTATAGCCCAAGATTTCCTGACTCAAATAACCTTGCCTCAGCTGTTCAGTGCTGGGATTAGGCATGTACCAACACACGGCCAGACTTTAAAAACAAAATATTCAAAAACTAATCCTTATACTTGTCATGGAAGTATTCAATGTTCTAGTTTTTGTAGAAGTTTTTTGAAGGAATGTTAAGAGAAGCAAAGACAAGATGTATGCTGGATTGTTCTACTTTGACATGTTAAAGTTGCTTCTACTTGGAAACTATGGTACCATTCTTAATTAGTATGTCTTCGGATTGGTATTGCTGTTGCTCACTTGTAGCCATTTAAGTCAGCTCAAATAGAAGTAGGACCTTATAGACTTTTTAGTGTGCACATGTGTATATGTGTGTGTGAGTGCATGTGCTTGGAGGCCAGAGGTTACATAAGGCAGAAGACAGGCGACATCTCCCTCTGTTGCTTTCCACCTTATCTTTGAGATTGGTCTCACTACACCCAGAGCTTACTAGCTAGCTGGCCAGTAAACTCCAGGGATCCACTTGTTCTTGACTTTCTTCGAGTGCTAAAGTCACAGATGCAGGCCACTGTGTGGGCACCAGGGTACCAACCAAGGTCTGTGCTTGTACAGCAAACCCTTTGCCAGCCGAGCTGCTAGATCCCTAAGCTGGATTTCTTGGGAGGCAGCTTTTGTTTTAATTTTGTAAAGGCTCCTGCCCCCGAGCCTGGTGACTGCCTTTGATCCCCACAACCCATATAGTAGAAATAGAGAACAGACTCCTGCCCGCTGTCCTATGACCTCCATATATATGTGCACACAGTAAATAAGTTGAAAGAAGAAAATTACCAACTGGTTTGTTAACTAACTAAAATAAACTGTGACTTTTGCTTCAGTGTTATTTAGATCAGTGGAGTATTGGAGTATTTCATGTTAGAGAGAGACCGTGCCTCTGCTTTAGCATCGGGACACAGGTGTCTTAAAGGCAGAATTGGTGTTGACAGCAGGAACTAGAACCAAATGTATTTGAAGTGTAAGATTATTTTTTAAAGTTTTAGTGAACACTGGACTGGGGTTATTAGCTGTGATTTACTTTCTAAAAGATTAACTTTCTGCATTTTCTAACATTTAGGCGGAATGTAATTGAAGCCGTTTACAATAGACTGAATCCTTACAAAAACGATGACACTGTGAGTAGTGTTGGCTTCGCTCCTCTGCTCTCCCGTCCTCCCTGTGGGTCTGCTCTAGCGCACAGCTGAGTGCGTCAGTGGCTCTGGGCTCGGCCGGCCATATCAGCGTCCCTGTGACCGGGGCGGAATCTCTCTCAAAAGAAAGTTGCTTTTTAATCCTCAATCAACTTCAGAAGACCTGCCTTCCTTTTTTTTTTTTTTTTTTAATTATTAAGTTAGGGATCTCTTTCCTCAGAATCTTGGATTATTCTGAGTTTTACAAGGAGCTACAGCAGAATTCAGAATGTTCATCGTGAAGCGTTTTTATGCATGCAGATATGTTTGCCACAGTCTTGAGGCCGAACCCGCACTAAGACACTAGAGCAGCTGTTAGCTCAGAGTCACTGAGTGCAACGGTTACGGGCTGTTTGCTGCATTATGAAGCTCTCTTAACATCTTTATTCCCACAGTGCAATGAGCTTAATGAAAATGGAGGCTTAAAATAAGTTAGGTAAAGCTTTTTAGTAGTTTTGTTGGTTTAATGATAAATTTGTTCATACTTGTAGTAAAATCATTCAAATATTTTTTCTTTTTTTTTTTTTGTTTTTGTTTTTCGAGACAGGGTTTCTCTGTAGCTTTGGAGCCTGTCCTGGAACTAGCTCTTGTAGATCAGGCTGGTCTCGAACTCACAGAGATCCACCTGCCCCTGCCTCCCTTCAAATATTTTTTCAAACCAAGGGATTTGTTTGTTTGTTTATGGAAATTTTTGGTCGATGGGGCCAAGCCAAAGATTTATTTTTTAACTAAACAGATTAAATATTAGTATTTCATATGTAGACATACATATTTTTGAAACCAGCTAAGTTCTAGAATTCATATATTATGAAACCTTGTCTTTCTGCACTCTCCAGGGAGTGGTACCTCTGAGCATCTTGCATCTAATGCCCTGTTTGTTTGTTCTCCCCTGTGAAGGACTCTACGTCAACCGATGACATGTGGTGAAGCCGCTCACGGCCATGGGTCGCCTTCGCTGCCAAAGGAGAGTGCAGCTCAACTCTGCCAAGCCTTTGAACAGCCATCATCAACTTTAAGGAGGAAGGGTACGGCGTGGCTGAGGGACTACACCAGAGAGCTTGAGCGGTGGAACAGCTAGCCCAGAACGGATTTTTTTTTTTTAATTGTAAATTTGAGACTTATGTAAACGTGATTTCAAACCGTAATTCATGTTGTAAATCAGACTCCAGCAATTTTTGTTGTATGATTTTGGTTTTTTGTAAAGTGTAATTGTCCTTGTACAAAGTGCTCATATTTAATAATGAACTGCTTTAAAATCACCGTCAATGATAAAGGAAATGTTTGGCTTGTTGTGTAACACAACAGATATAGTCATGCTGTGGACAGGGAGAGCAGCAGCCACATAGCTAGACGCTCATGTGCGCATGATTATGAAGAATTCCAAAATCTTACAAAGCTGAACACCCAGGGAGTTATGGAAAACTGTCTCTTTGTTCTGGCAAGGGACTGGCTTTTTCATACAGCCGCTCCTTCTTACCTGTCTCTAGGATGGCCTCTCCTGGAGCCGAGAGCACTGCAGGTGACACCGAGTGTTTGTGAGGGTATCGATTTGGGGCTGAAATGCCTTGATTCTTTGCACCTCTTTATGAGTCCTACATTCAGTTACTAACTGGTAAGCAGCAGCTTCCTACACAGTAGGAGACTGCCACATTTTTTCCTATCATGATTGGCTGGGCCTGCTGCTGTTCCTAGTAAGATATTCTGAATTCCATTTTATCAATAAAGCTTGGTTTAACAAACAAGAAATTTAATCATGTACGCGTAGTTCCTCTTGCCCCGGCTTTCAGAACCCCATGCTATTGTAAATGGGACGTGCCTCCTAGGGAAAGGTGTTAGTCTCCTTAAATTGGATGGTGGTGTTACCCCAGGTGCAGATGGATTGAGAAGTCAAAGTCTGTGTTGTCCTAACCTGTTTTTAAAATGAGTTTCTTCCAGGCTGCTTGCTTGTCAGTAAGATGTGCATCAGCTTGGGTTTACCTACTGTTAATGAAAAGAATTGTCCAAGTTTGACAATCTTAACACTATGATAGATGTGTGTGTGTTGAATGTGTGTTTGTCTGTAACTTTTAATTGACCCACGTCTTTAGAATCTAAGAGGTTAAGATGTATTTGTGATCTGAAATATAGCATGTTGATAATATTTAGCTGTTGGCCTTTAAAAATAAATTTCAAAGCTTAAGGAATTGTAGATATAAAATACCTAATATAATTTAGGCTTAACCCCCTCCGATTAAGCATGTAAGAGTAAGTTTTCTGGTCTGTCACATTATAAAGACTACTGTTCTGTACCCGTCTGTGTTTCCGTCTCTGTAGGTTGAGTGCTGCATTTACCAACATGTGACCGAGTCCCCACTAGGAACCGATTCAAATACGTTAGATACAAAGTCACAACTTTGTGTACAAAAGTTAGTGTAATACATTTTGTTCTGTGTGTTTTCCCCAAACTTGGAAATAGACATGTTTGTATATACAGCCTTAAAACCACTGTAACGTTAAGGGAATAGGAGAGCACTGAGAAGTGTCGCAGACTTCAGTAGCTACAATACCAGCGGACTCTTCATTATCCCTCTCGTGAGCTGATGTAACTTCATTGTATTTAATTTATATCTTAGTCCAGCATGAATGAAGAAAAGCTGAAATACTCTTGATATTTAGAAAATCATAACAGCTGCAATTACAGAACCAATTCCAAACTTAATAAATGCTTATTGTCTAAATCTGTGGGAGAGTTGGAAGTATGGTAATGTTCGAAGCTGTGGCTTGCAAAAGATGGACCTGTGCATTTCATGAAAACCAGTGCTCCTAGCACAGACTGGGCACTAGGCTGACAACGGAAGCAGAGATCTTGACAGATGACCTGGGTCCTTCGTTTTTAGAAGCAACCTGAAAACCTTTAGTTTTAGAAATTTCAAAACCTCCAGCCGGGGTTTGCGTGTGGTGGCTTTTGAAATTGAAACTGCCACGGTGGGAAGCTGCGTTTCAGACAACAGCAGCTTAGTTAGGAGACCTTGTTTGAGATTGAACAGCAGAAAAGGAAATTCAAATGCTCTTCTATTGAAATTGTTAATTCTGAAGACTGGAGTAAGAAAGTGCTGTGATCTAATTAGACTAGATCTTTCCACGAGTCAGTGCCACACTGGGTGTCATCTTGCATTATGGAACTACAGGAAGGAGGTGTGCCAGCAACACTTTTTTGAAGGGGGATGTTCATGCCTGCATGGTACACTTTGTTCTTGTTCCCCATCCCCTTTCCTGCTAATTAACATCTCAGGACAAATGCCTCAAAATATGTGTGGGTTTTGTTTTGTTTTTTTATGTGGAGAGGAAAAGTTCTTGTTTGATGGTAATATAACATGCAGAGTATACTTTTATGTCAGAGAAAATTTCAGTTCTTCATAGCAGTCTTTTGCTAACTTACATTAAAAAGTTTTGAGTAAACCAGCAGAACCTTTAATCCCCAGCACTGAGGAGGCAGAGGCATGTGAATCTCTTGAGTTCAAAGCCAACCTGGGCTACCCAGAGAAGCCCTGTCTCAACCCCTCCCCTAAAAGTGCTTTTCATATCTCTTACTATCTTAACAAGTGATCATAAGAATAAAATAAGCCAGGCATAGTGGTGCACACCTCTAATTCCAGCTCTCCCGAGGCTTGGCAGGTATGTCTGTGAGTTCAAGGCCAGTGTGGTCTACAGAGTTCTGGGACGGCCGGGGCTATACGGTGAGACTCCATCTCATCCGATTTTCACTTTCTTATAGAGTATCCTTCCACTGATAGCAAAAGCATCTCATGGCCAGCATAAACTTTATAAAAACCAAAGTGGTCATTGCTTGGCTTCAGAACACTTGTCAGACACCTTCAGTTATTGAGCATTTATTTGACTCTAGATCACGAAGCAGCTGTTCTTTTGACACCACATAGTATTAGGAACTCGGAGTGGGAAAGCCAGGTATGAAGGCTCTGCCCGTGATCTTAGCACTTGGGAGGCTGAAGCAGGAGGATCATGGGTTTAAGACTAAACTGGCCACAAAGTGATACCCTGTCTGAATTTTTTTTTTAAATTAAAGAGTTATGTGATACAAATAGTTTGAATTTGCTTACAAAGTACTGCTTACAAAGACCGTGTGTTTGAAGACATTAAACCAGCTAAGCTCTGCTTTCCCACAAAGTGTTCAGTGTTACCAAAATACTGTTCTAGGTTAAGTCCCTGGGGACTGTAAAGAGATGAAGTAGGTCCTTGTTTCTCAGGGAGTTCACGTTTGGGCAGAATTTAGAATCCAGTGTATGTATTATAAGTGGATCATTCATATAAATAAAGAAAAATGCATTGCCTACCCCCTCTTTAACTTTCTTCAACAAAGTAGGTCACCACCTGGAAGAATAATTGCTATTCCTTTATTCCCCAAAATTGTTTAGTTTCTTCTTCCCAAAAGTTGAAATCATTCAATAGAAGATTATGCTCAGCAGAAGAGTAAATTGGACTGCTGAAGTGTGTCTTAGTATCTATATAGAATTCTTGGTTCTCTCTTGGCCTTGACTTTTCCTGCTGACTACAGCAAGTCACAAGCAAGTAATGGATGTCCTAGAGTTCTTCAACCCCCAGGATGCAGGTGGGATCTAGGCTTAGGGCCTCCTGTAGGTTCTTCCTTAAGTAAGACTGTGATCCTCATGTTACAGCACCAGTGTTCATATGAAATCATTGTGCTATCTGATGCACATTAGTGTTTTAGAATAGCCATGCTTACTGCCTGTCCTTACTGAACAAATTAACCTGGGAATTTAACACATGGATTCCCAAAAGACTGATGAATTGGCTGTGTATTAATTTTTAATTTCATGCTATACTTCTAGTTCAAACTTTGCTGATTTTACAGTATAGATTTGGTATCCAAGAAGATGTAAATATTTTAGCATGTAAATGTTTCTCATTGGTTTTTGTTCGGAGGGACCTTCAAGGATGTTATATATTCTCACATATTCTGGTGATGAGATGACCATTTTAAAATTTGCTAGTCTTCTAATTAGATTTTCTTTTAGGCATTTGAATATCTTTTAGAAGCCTGATTTTACTTTATATCTTACAATAATGTGCTGTTTGGTTTGGTTTGCAGTTGTTTTAAATTATATATTCTTTCAGAATATGCTTGAAATATTTAAGGCCGTGTTTTCATGTTGGTCAGTAACTCACTAACCATCATTACTGGGAGAATGCAATGTGAAGTCTGCTGTGTTGTCAAATGAGCGATTTCCATTCAGGGTCAGTTCATCACACATTCTTTGTTTTTTATCTGCTCCGCACCCAGCTATTGGCCTCTGCTTTCTTCTTATCCATTTAAACAGCATGGTGGAGTGTCAGAAAAACTCAGATGGAGCCGGGCGTGGTGGTACACAGCTTTAATCCCAGCACTCAGGAGGTAGAGGCAGGTGGATCTCTTGAGTTGGAGGCCAGCCTGGTCTACAGAGCAAGCTCCAAGACAGCCAGGGCTACACAGAGAAACCGCATCTCAACCCCCTAAAAAAGAAAAACTCAAATGGTATTCAAACTGCAGTTGCTTTTACAAGACAGGAAAGTTGTTTAAGTTGAAATAACAATAAATGACCGTTTTTCCTCCTTATTCTTCATGAACTAACTCCCCCCCCAGACACACACATACACACTTCCATTTTCTTTCTTCCCTTGGTGCCACCCCCTCCCCCATACACACACACTTCTTAAATAGGTCAGTTCTATTCTCTTGAACAAGAAAAACCATAAGGTCATCAAGGCCAATTAATAACTTTATTTTACTGGGTTGAAAGTAGGAAAACTCAGGATGTGGAATAGTGGGGGCGGGGCACTATAATTGCTTTGGAGCTGGCTGTCATTGTTCCAGAACTGAGTGTCACAGAAGTCAGCCAGAGACAAATGAGTTTGCATTTCTGATCTGCTGATAGTTACTGATCCAACACAAGCAACTGAGGAAGAAACTGTTTATTCACCCACATCCACTCCTTTGCTCTTCCTTGCTCCAAATCCCAATTTCTACCGGCTGCATTCTCATTAAACTAAATGTTTAGGACAGTTGTTCGTTTTGTATAGTACTGGCTAATGAAAGACCGCTGTAATCCCTGTGTCTGTGTGGTCCTGTCAGAAGTGAGCTCGTTCATATAGAGCTTGGGTAGCTATAGATCTTGATTGCGTACATCGAATAGCACAGGTCTGTTCTTGAGGGTCTTAAGCTTTTGGGGGTCACAACCTTTTGAATCTGATTGCACCTGGGAAAATGCGTATGATGTATATAATTCCCCGAGAATGTCTCTTTGGCCTGGTCAAGATCCTCTCTTATATCGTGGGGCACCATCCTTCTCCAGCAGAGCTCAAAATATTCCAAGAGCATAACAGTCTTATCAGAAGACATTGTTTGTTTTACTTTGAAAAGAAAGAAGGAGAGCCAGTACCTGGCCGGAATCTGGTGTGAGGGTGTTTTTTGTTTTGTTTCTTTGTCTGGTTTGGGTTTTCCCCCCTGAGGTCCTATGTTGTGGGAACCTCTCTGTAAAGGTGGAAGGGTGGCAATGAGGCCAGCTTTTGGAGGATGATGTTATTTAAGGTTTGTCACTCAAAAAGTGGAATGGAAATTGAATGTGTTTGGTGTGCTTCCGGCCCTCCAGAGTGTAGGTTAACCTGTTAACATGCTAACAGCTCACTAGCTGTCGGGTCTTACTCAGGCTTTAAGATTTTCATTAAATACTAACTTAATTTCAGATTCTAAGAAATTAAGTACTTAATAAAGAATGTTTAAAATGAGGTTTTACATAGCAGTGTAGAAGGTTGATGATACTGCTACAAAGATATCATAATTACATTAAAAGGTGATTGTTAAAATTTGTTGCCAAAATTTCATGTTCAGTTCTAGCTTGGTTTATGTCTGTGGAAGTAGAAACAGAATTCATTATTTTACCTGGCTAGCCCTGAACTAACGCCATAGCATATCTGCAGGAGAATACTGTGTGGTAGTGATGCCCAGCACTAATTAGTTTTACAACTGTAATTATTTCACATCATTTCTATAAGTGTTTTGAGTGGGGAGACATTGTACATGTTATAAGCATGTTGCATTATACATAAATTCAGTTTTTTAAACTTATCGATGTAAGAACTGCAGAAATATTTTTCTTAAACATACTATGTAACAGAATTCTCCACTTTGCAGCTTATGTGACCCACAAGTTTAAAGAAATTCCATAAATGTATATTTTGTATTATGTACCATTTCCTGGTCCAAAGAAAATATGTGAATTTAGTTCTAATTTTAAGACTGTACTTTTGTTTTCTAGTTCTCTGAAAAACTGCATTCCGCCTGTGGATGGTTACAGATTGTATGTGAGGTGGGAAGTAGAAGTTTCTAGTTTGCAAAATCGGTGCCACTAAATAAACAGGCAATTGCATAATGTGTGTGTTCATGATTGTTTGCTGCCAGAAGCGTGTGTGTTGTGCTGAGGAATCTAGAAATCGGGGGATTAATTATTATGTGATCTTAAGAGAATTTTTTTCCCTAGTGGAGCTTGGTAAATCGACTGATCAGATCGATGAAATCATAATTTGAACTAGAATTGTCCCTAATTTTTGGGAGATAGTTGATAGCCACAAGGGTTGGGTTGGTGGTTATTGTTATGAAGACTCCAGAAATAAAGAAGCCAGTTGTTGTTCCTCTTGGACAAGAAGAGTGGAGACTGGGATTGGAAGTGATCTAGAGAAGGCCTGTCAGCTGATAGTAGCCCTGGTGTATGTGTGTATGAGGAGGATGCAGAAGGAGGTGCTTGCTCGGCTCCTAATGATTGGCTCTAGAGGATATCTCATCTTCACCCAGGTCTCAAAATGAACTTCAGATTCCAAGTCTGGGCTTCACTTCCACCATTAGAAGTTTGAAAACTGAGTAGGTGATTTAATGGACGTTCTGTACGTTGCAAGCTGCTTTTACTCAATGCTTGCATTATACATAAATTATATCAAGTGTTCTGAAATGTTCCTTTCCTTGTTAGCCCTTAGTAGCACAGACTGAATTTGCTGTCAAATCAAATGTTATTCTAGTTGAAGAGAATATTCTTGATGAACTGTGTTAGAGGATGTAAGGTTTACAACAGAACCTACCACATGGCCCCAGAAAAGATTTTGCTTCACTGGTTGCCTGGAGTCAGCATGAGATTCATATTGTATGTTTATGTTCTAAAGGCTTTTTATAAAATTGTTTTATGATGATAGTTTTATTGTTGCCTTGGAACGGGTGAGAAAAACACACCCATGTATCTGTATAGAGGTACCTACAAGAGCAAATTTGCTAGTAGGGAGTTTGATAACAGGCAGTACTACGTTTATACTGGTTTGGTATATCCAAACCAGCGTACTGCTTGCGTGTCACTCTGGGGTGTGTTTCTCCAGCAGCGGTGAGGGAAGGAAATGGTGCCATACCGAAACGTTCAGAGCACTGTTCTCTCATAGACAGTAAACTGAAGAAGGCAAGATAATCCCACCTTCAATCAACAAGGTCACTCATCCGGTAATGGCACTCGCACGCACGTCCTGGCAACCTGAGTTCAGTCCTTGGGACCCGTGGAAAGAGAACTCACTCCACAGAGTTGTCCTCTGACTTCCACACACATGCTGCAACTTCTGCACGTGCACACACACACACACACAACGGTATAAATTGAGATGCATAGAAAGTTCTTTTTAATATTTTATTGGAGTATTGGTGTTGGGGGTCCAACTCAGTTTTTGAAAAGTTCTCTGAAGATAACTGTTCTTTAAATTCAGCTTTCCTTCTGGATGGGAAACTAATTTAGACTGGCAGTTTGATTGCCTTTTTTTTTTTTTTTTTTTTTTTTTTTTTTTTTTTTTTTTTTTTTTTTTTTTTTTTTTTTTTTTTTTTTTTTTTTTTTTTTTGGTTTTTCGAGACACGGTTTCTCTGTGGCTTTGGAGCCTGTCCTGGCCTCGAAGTCACAGAGATCCGCCTGCCTCTGCCTCCCGAGTGCTGGGATTAAAGGTGTGCGTCACCATCGCCCGGCTTGATTGCCTTTCTAAAAATCTTTTTTAACTTGTATTTTACTATTATGTTTGTCTACGTAATGATTGAAAACATTGTATAGAATTAAAAAAATAAATGCCAGTGTGTGGCTGTGTCCGGGTCTGATAGTAGACCCGGAGCTTCTCATTCTCGGTATATCAGTCTTGACCACATTTGATTCTATGTAACAAAATTTTTTTAAGTAGTCACTTTATTATGCTAAGAACATAGTTATTCTCAATTATTTAACTTTTAACTACTCAGAACTACAAAACCCTTTTTTACACTAACAGTTTCAAGAATGTTTCTAAAAAGAGGACACATTTTTGGTGGTTATAGTAAATAATGGTATAGTCCCAGTTTATAGGAAGTGATTAGAAAAAAAACAACTCATTGTTAGGCAAAGTAAGTAGATACCTCTGTAACTGACCACCACTGCCTCCTGTAGGCTCCCTGCTACACTCATCCTTAAAATGAAAGTGGCCTTAGTACTTCCTGGATGCAGTCAAACTGCGTGTGGGTGGGGGTGGGTGGGTGTACGCACACGCGTGCCACAGAAAGGAAACAGACTTGCTATCCTTTTTAAATATTTACTTGCGGGTCTAGGGTCTAGAAATTCTAGGGCCCTCCTCCCCCATCCATTGTTTTTATTTTAAATATGCACGTTCCCAGACTGCACTCTGCTTTAGGACTTCGGTGAATACTTCTGAGAATTCTGAAATCCAATCTGTGTCCTTGGAGGCTCTTGGCTGTATATTCTCTCCTGACTTGTGCAACTCTGTAGGCATGCTGTGGTATGGGTCGAAGTATATTTACATATGCTCATGTCCTTATTCAAAGTCAACTCCACAGTCACCTTGACCTGGGTGACTGGGAGACCAGATCTGTCTGAGGAGTTTCAGTCCAGGAGGGGCAGGGCCTCATGAAGGGAACGTGTATAGAGTAAGTCTCCATAGTGAGCTAGGAATGGAGTGTTAGGCTTTGAAGATTACATGTTTGGCTCTCTTGGAACAGTTCATATTCTGATTTCCTGGGTGGAATGTCAAATATTTTTGTTTAAAAATCTTTTGTTCAAGTATAAAACTTAAGGATTTTCATGGGGGAAATGATTGAACTCTGCAACTTGAAGTTACTTAATGAAATTAAATAATGAATTTGGCCGGGCGGTGGTGGCGCACGCTTTTAATCCCAGCACTCAGGAGGCAGAGGCAGGCGGATCTCTGTGAGTTCGAGGCCAGCCAGGTCTACAAGAGCTAGTTCCAGGACAGGCTCCAAAGCTACAGAGAAACCCTGTCTCCAAAAACAAAAACAAACAAACAAAAAAGAACTTGACATTTTCCTGTTGAATGGCAAAGGGAATGTGGAGAAAATGATATAATGCTTAAGGTTAGAAGAGAGTTGATTTAAAGTTAAAAACAAGGTTATAATTACTTAAGTTGAGAAAATGCTACTTTCTGATATTAAAGTGAAATTAGTCACCACAAATCATCTATTTGCTCATAGTGATCAAAGTTGAAGAAATTACAGATGCCCCTCTGTCACCAAACCTCTGAAGCCCCAGTCTGCACTTAACCAACAAGATGGAATGACCTGAAAGCCTGAAAACAAACACTACAGGGACTGCTTTGTGGGGGTTCCCGCTGGAGGCCACGCCCCTCTCCAGGGAAGCCTGCACCCTCCCTCGCCTCCCCTGCTTTGTGGGAGTTCCCGCTGGAGGCCACGCCCCTCCCCAGGGAAGCCTGCACCCTCCCTCGCCTCCCCTGCTTTGTGGGAGTTCCCGCTGGAGGCTACGCTCCTCCCCAGGGAAGCCTGCACCCTCCCTCGCCTCCCCTCGGCCCACGCTGGGGCCGGCTATGCAGCTCTGGAGAGAGCTAGCCCAGCACATCACGAGAACCTGGGCTGAGGGCATATCCATAATCTCAGCACTTGGGATCAAAAGGTTAAGGTCCTCTGATACATACCAAGTCTGAGGCCACCTACGTCACTAGTGACCCTATCTCAAAGACATCCCTGGGCTGCTCTACAAAGCCTTTAATGTCTGGTTCCTCTGCCTAGACTCGCCTCCCTCTCCCTTCTGCCTTGGCCACACTTCTGGCTATTCCTGACTGCACCTGTCTCAAACCCTAAAATCTTACAGATATTTGCTCTTACCCCTTCCCAGATGTCTCATTGGCCAAAGCAGGTCACAGGAGAGTTCAAGGAAACCTGAAAGAACAAACCCTGGTCTTTACTGGGGGATCCAGTGTGCATTGAACAGGGTTATATGTGTGTCTGCAGACGAGATTGGTCTTGTGTGTGTCGAGAATACAGTCTTGTCTCCTACTGCGCCATTTCATTTGTGGGTTTTGTTGGGTTTAGATAAGGTTTTTCACTGTGTAGCTAGCCCAGAACTATGTAAATCAAGCTGGGCTTGAACTCACTGAGATCCACCTACCTCTACCTCCCAAATGCTGGAACTAAAGGTGTACACCACCATAGCAGTAATGATACAAGCATGTGAAATGGCTTTGTGGCTGTAAATGCTCATTGTGGCGGTGGTTTGAATAGGTTATGCCACCCTATACTCAGGTGTTTGAATGTTTGGCCAATAGGACTGGCACTGTTAGGAGGTGAGGCCTTGTTGGAGGAAGTGTGTCACTGTAAGGACAGGCTTCGAGGTCTCATATATTCAAGCTATGCCCAGTAAAGTTTTTCCTTCTGTTGCCTGTGGCTCAAGATGTAGGACTTTTAGCTTCTTCTCCAGCACCATGTCTGCCTGCCATGTTCTGCCATGATGATAATGGACCAAACCTCTGAAACTGTAAGCCAGCACCAATGAAATGTTTTCCTTCAGCCGGGCAGTGGTGGCGCACACCTCTGCTCAGGAGGCAGAGGCAGGTGGATCTCTGTGAGTTCAAGGTCAGCCTGGTCTATAAGAGCTAGTTCCAGGACAGGCTCCAAAGCTACAGAGTGTAGTAAGAGGCACAGGCCTGCTTTTGGTCCCGGTGGCCACCCAGCTCCCGCCGCCCAGTGCCTGGCTAGCTTATATCCGAAATAATTACACAGAAACTGTATTCATTGAAATACTGCCTAGCCCATTAGCTCTAGCCTCTTACTGGCTAACTCTCACATATTTGTTTAACCAATTTATAATAATCTGTGTGTCACCACGAGTCGTGGCTTACCGGGAAAGATTCAGCGTGTCTGACCTGGGAGCTTCATGGCAGGCGGCTCTCTCTAACTCTGGCCCCTTCCCAGCATTCTGTTCTCTTTTCCCTGTCTATCTAAGTCCTGCCCTATCAAAAGGCCAAGGCAGTTTCTTTATTAACCAATAAAAGCAACCCAAATACAGAAGGACCCTCCTACACCAACAGAGAAACCCTGTTGGGGGGGGGGATGTTTTCCTTCATAAGAGTTGCTATGGTCAGCTGGGCGGTGGTGGTGTATGTCTTTAATCCCAGCACTCAGGAGGCAGAGGCAGGCGGATCTCTGTTGTACAGAGGGAGTTCCAGGACAGGCTTCAAAGCTATACAGAGAAACCCTGTCTTGGAAATAACAAAAACAAAAACCAAACTTGCTATGGTCATGGTGCCTCTTCATAGTGATAAAATCCTAAGACACTCATAATGAGGGGCAATGTTCTGCATCTGGGGGAAGAGGTTAAATACAGTGAGATTGGAGTTGCATAATCCCAGTTAACCAGGTATCTATACAAAAGCAACAGCTGAGCAAAGGAATATATGGTGGCAGGAGACGATGAAGATGTCAGACTCAACAAGAACTTTCTATACCAAGTCTCCAGGAACGAGAGGTTACACTGAAGCACATGCCCTATGAAAAGGCCCTTCGTGTCCTTTGCTGCTACTCCCCCCATCCACAAGACAGGCTTTCTCTGTGTAGCTCTGGCTGTCCTGGAACTCACTTCACAAGCCAGGCTGGCCTCGAACTCACAGAGATCCACCTGCCTCTGCCTCCCCGGTGCTGAGATTAAGGGTGTGTGCTGCCACCACCACCCGGCTTGTCCTTTACTGTCCCTTGCTTCTTGAAAAGAATTTTGACTATTGTTTATCAAAACCTTGCCTTCCTCTCAGACTCAGTGGTATTTTAATAATCCACAAGAGGGCTGGAGAGATGGTTCAGTGGTCAAGGGCAGTGACTGCTCTTCCAGAGGACCCAGGTTCAATTCCCAGCACCCACATGGCAGCTCACAACCATCTATAACTCCAGTTTCAGGAGATCTGATACCTTCACACCAATGCACATAAAATAAAGTTAATAACAATACACAAGAATTATCATCCTGGCCTCAACAGTGCACCCTAGCCCTAGATCTAGCTGTGATGAATGACGTTGGTTGGCTGCTTGGTCAAAAACATACACCTGCTAGATAACCTGAGTGGAATGTTCTAGAACCCAGAAGTAGAGATTACAGACATGGCTATGGTTCTGGCAGAACTGGGCATGGTGAGAAAGTGCTTCCCATGACCAACACCACCTTGCTGGCCTGGCTAGCTGTGGGCCAGCAGGTGTCAACAGTCAGGATTTAACTTGAACTATGCATACTGGGTCAAGCACATGAGTGCAGAGGGGCCAAACCACAAATGCTGTTGGAGTTTCCTGTTTACATTTGGGCACTGCTGCAGGCTGCCTTGACCCCAGCTTCCAAATGGAGCCACAGAAGATGGAGATGGTTTAAACTAGTCTCAATTTGAGGGTCTGCTATTTTTTCGTGTTCCTTACAATGAATACCACCTCTATCTAGTTCATTAAGAATTTGTTTTTAGTGTAACATATATGTTAGGTGAATATTGTCAAGCTGCCTCTTGCAGCATAAGCCCACTCATCTGGGTCTTGGAACCAGTCTGAGTCTATGTGCTTGACATAACATCCTCTTGCCCATGGATGTTCCACTTTCCCAGCATCATTTTTTAAAAGATGACCAGCCTATTTTTCATTGTTTCTGCTTTTTGATTTGTGTGTGTTCGTGTATGTATGTGGTGGTGGGGTGCATGGGCCCAAGCACATGCATCCAGAGTCCCGAGTCCAGTCTTCCTCAGTCACTCTCTGCCTCGATCTTTTGAGATGGAGACTCTTGAGACTGACAAGAAACTTACCATTTTGGCTACACTAATCTGCTTATCATCTCAATCCTGGGGTTACAGGTACAACATGACCATTCCAGCTTTGACATAGTTGCTGGGGATTTGAACTTGAGTTCTCCTCCATGCATAGCTTGTGCTCTTATCCACTGAGCCATCTCTCCAACACTAAAGATTACCAGTTTTATTTACAATGGATTGAGTAGCTCCTTTTCTCTTCCTGCCTCACCAGCCATGGCCAAAGATGGAGATAGAAAAGCCAAAAAGTTATTTCCTGTTCCTGTTAGTTGGTGAGGACCAATCACTGATTCCTGTGATGATAATGGCTCCTGACTTCCCATTCTAATTTTCTAATTACTCAAGGAAATGGGGTCTGTGAGTCTTGTTTACCAGCAATTTGCTTTTCCATGCTTGTCTTCTCCAAGGAAGTGTTAGAAAATAAATGTATAAGACACCTAACACACTGCCTGCCACACAGAAAACAACAAAAAACAGCATGTGCCTTCTTATTGACTTGTTACTTTAAGCCTACAGTGAAATGTATACAAAGTCTATTAGAGGGCTAGGGATATAGCCCAGTAGACAAAACACCTGCTTATCCATAAGACTCAGGGGCTGGAGAGATGGCTCAGAGGTTAAGAGCACTGACTGTTCTTCCAGAGGTCCTGAGTTCAATTCCCAGCAACCACATGGTGGCTCACAGCCATCTGTAATGAGATCTGGTGCCCTCTTCTGGCATGCAAGCATACATGGAAGGAATGTTGTATACATAATAAATAAATAAATCTTTAAAAAAAAAAAAAAGACTCAGGACCAGGGCTCTGATCCACAGAACCCATGTAAATGCTGGGCAAACATGGTGGCCACCTGTAATTCCAGAACAAAGGCAAGCTAACTAGCTAGACCAACAAGAATCAGTGGGTTCTGCATTCAACAAAAGACCCTGCCTCAATAAGCAAAGTGGAGAGAGTATGTGCCCACATGCATACAAATGAGCATACTTTCATGGACACCATGCATATATATTTTTAAGTCCATTAGAAATTTGTGTGTGTGTATTTGTGGGTGTGTGTGTGTATGAATGTGAAGGCTACAAAACAGGTTGGAAATAGGTAGATTCGGATAACTAAAGGAAAGATCTGTCCTTAGCATATATGGTGGGGTATGGTGGATTTGAATGAGAAATAACACCCCCCCCCAAGGGTTCAGGTTTGAACACTTAGTTCCCAGTTGTGACAGGGCAAGACAGTGCAAAGATTCCACCATCTTTTATTTTTGTTGAGGCTATGTCAGGTTAAACTGCAACTTGATCTCCTTGATAGTTGACTCCCTGTAATATTTTAGAGGCCCCAGCGAGATTGCTAGACACTAGATTCTGATACTTAGATGCCTCAGGACTCCCAGGATTGGAGAAGAGTGAACTTGCTGCAGAGGACTCTTAGGGGGTGTGTACACTGATATGTTCCAGGGCCCCATCTCTGAACCATCACTACCAAGCACTGCAGAGTACCCAACACTGCCCCCTGAAGGAGAAAAATTGTAAATTGAAAGTCATCTTGTCTGAACACCTCCAGGGGTAGTTTGGTCTGTAGGAGGCACCATCTGGTTAAGACACAAGAGGGAAGTTCAATGTGACCATAGACCTTGTGTCTGGGATTTGTGTGAGACATCACTAAACTCCCCTGCTCCGTTCAGGTGTGTGAATGTGTGGTGGCCACCCCGTTTGTCTTCACTGTATGTTTCTCTGTATGACTGTGTTTTGCGGTCTCTTATTTAGGGTTATTGTTGCTGTGATGAAACACCTTGGCAAAATGCAACTTGGAGAGGAAAGGGTTTTTTTTACTCACAATTCCATATCACAGTTCATCATCAAAAGTAATGAGGACAGGAACTCAAGCAGGGCAGGAGCCTGGAAGCAGGAGCTGATGCAGGGGTCATGGAGGATGCTGTTACTGACTTGCTCAACTAAGCATGTTTGCTCAGCCTGCTTTCTTATAGAACCCATGCCCACCAGCATGGCACCACCTACAATGGGCTGGGCCTTCCCCCCTCCCCATCAATCATTAATTAAGAAGATGCCCTACAGGCTTGCCTATAGCCTCATCATGGAAGATTTTTCTTAATTGAGGCTCCCTCATCTCTAATGACTAGCTTGTGTCAAGTTGACATAAAACTATCCAGCACACTCTGTGTTTCTGTCACTTCAGTTGGTTGGAGAAAACAGTTCTAAAATTGAAGCGGGGAATGAGTAGTCCCAAGACCACAGCCATAGCTACCAGAAGTGTTGCATGATTTCCTACAGGCTTGCAAGCCACTCCAGGGCTGCCCACCCATGCAGTGGTGTTCTAATGGTGACTGTGGCCACATATAGGTGGCTGGCTTGTGCTGTTGGTATGGCAATACCTGCTGCTTTGGAGCCAGCTGTAGTCACCAGCTTCCATGTAATAAACAATGGCTTTCTCTGGTGTGAGATGCCACCCCCACCCATCCCTTGGCTTAAGACCTGTGCCTTCTTCTTGAGGACCCAAATCCTTTTAACCCCACCAGGTCATCCAGAGAAAACCAAAAATCTCTATCTGTTCTCTCAGCCCCACCTGCCATTGGAAATTGATCTGCCTCCCCCTCCCCACTCCTGAGTGCTCAATCCCAATTTGTTTGGTCGCTTGGCTCGCACTCACGGTTCTGGGGTCCTGGTCCTGGTCTCTATGTGGAGGACCCTAGAGTGCTTGGAGGGAGAAGTAGGTTCCTGAGCCGTGTGTTCTGTACTCATTCCCAGATTGCTCTAAGCACCTGATTGTACCTGGCAGGAAGAAGCAATTCCCCAAGTCATGCCCGGGGGGAAGTGCAAGTTCAGCTTCAGGGAAGAAGTGCAAGTTCCACCCTCACAGCTTGAATCTTCTTTTCCACCAGTGGCCTGGATAATTCAAAGGCCCCAACCCTCCAGTTTTCGACAAGCTACAGGCCCTCATCAGCCTATTGGAAGCTGTTTTAAGGTAATAGGGCATTGGACTTTCTTTTCTGCCAAACATTATTGGGGGAATTAAAAGAGGCAGTCAGAAACATGCCAGCTGATCCAAGGTAGGTCAGGTTACTCAAGGACTGCTGGGTTTCTGTAACGGCTCTGTGAGATATATTGTATATTTACTCCCAGAGACCCAGAGACCCCCCCCCAAAAAAAACAGCAAACCACTGAATATTGCATTTGTCATGAAGTTGGCCCCAGACATGAGGAGAAAGCTTCAGAAATTAAAGGGATTTGAAGGGATGAATAGATATCAACTTTTGGAAATTTCTCAGAGTTTATAATAGTCAAGATTCAGTCAAAGACAGACAGGGAACTAAACTATTTACATACTGTGACCACTGCCCTTAAGGAAACAGATGAGAGAAAACGGGGGCAATAGACCAGGAGAGGGGATTCAGGGACTCACCAACATTGCTTTATGGTGCCCTGAGTGCAGATCTGTTGGAATTTAGACAAAGATATGATGTGTCCCGCATCCGTGTGACAACTGCCAGGTCCTATCTGGTTTATTCTTCCATGCTTGGAGGGAAGTGTGAGGATTAAGAAAGAAATAGACAAGAGACAACAGACAGAGTCAGGAGGGCATCTAGTAAATACTGAGATTTCTTCAATCTTATTTCTCACAGCCTTTATCGACCCCAATCCATAAAGGAGGGAAAAGGCAAGAGACTTCTGTACCAAGATACAAAGAACAAAGTAATCACCTTCTCAATACCCAAAGCAACAAGTAACCACACCCTAGGTCAAAACATCCTGTTAGTAGCCACGGCTTGGGTCAAACCTCCTGTCATATAACCTTGAAGGAGCAAGTATTGGCCTGAACTCTCTGACCTTTAGTCAAGGTGGAAAGGATCCACTTCTGTGGGTTCCCACAAAGATATCCACAAAACACCCTGCTCCAGTGTGTGGATGCCTCCTTGTGGCTCTGACCACAGAGGAGGAATGTAGACAGGCAAAAAGAAGATCTTTTTTAGAGGTCTTCCAAGCCTCAGGGTACAGAGTCTAGCCAAGAAGTCTCAGTTGTGTGTCCCTCAGAGCAAATACCCAATTTACAGCCTAGATAAGAAAAGCCATTGCTTCCCCCAAAATTATTTCAGCCATCCTGTAAATCCCCCACCCTCACATCCAAAGAAAGGAAGGAAGGAAGGAAGGGAGGAAGGAAGGAAGAAAGAAAGTGCAGAAATATCTGGGGGTGGTTGGATATTGCCAGCTATGGATGATGGGATTTTCTGAAATAGCCGAGCCCCTTTATGCAGCCTTCAGAATGGACTGAGACAGAGCAGAGGGTCTTTGTGGTGGTTTGAAGGAAAATGGCCCCCAAAGAGAGTAGCACCTTAGGAGGTGTGGCATTTTGGAGTGTGTGTGGTCTTAGAGGAAGGGTGTCGCTGTGGAGGTTGGCTTATATATGCTCAAGCCATGCCCCAGTGAGTCAGTTCACTTCCTGTTGCCTTTGGGTCAAGATGTAAGGACTCAGTTCCTCCACCATGTCTGCCTGCATGCCGCCTTGCTTCCTGCCGTGAAAATAATGGATGAAACCTCTGAACTGTAAGTGGCCCACCCCAACTAAATGTTTTCCTTTCTAACAGTTGCCTTGGTCATAGTGTCTCTTCACAGCAATAGAAACCCTAATAAGATAGTCTTCAAAGCCTTGACAAAGGCCCTGGTGTCTGCCTTGGACCTGGACCTCCCAGACATTCCTAAGCCATTCCACTTGTATGTGGATAAGGCCAGAGGTATAGCCAGTGGAAGTCTTCATGCAAATCCTGGAACTCTGGGAAAGACCGGTGGTTTGTCTGTCCAAGGAACTTGACCTACTTGCAGTTAAATGGCTGCCACAACCCTGCTGGTAAAAGAAACTGACAAATTAACTTTAGGTCACAAACTTCCTGACAGTCCCACACTCCGTTGAGTCCCTCTTTAGGGGGGCACTTGAGAGATGAATGTCTAATGCTCAAGTGACCCAATGAAGCCCTGCCTCTAGATTACACTGATGTCAGCCCTCAACCTTGCCAGTCTCCTGCTAGCTGACAACCCCATGGGTCCTCTGCATGATTGTCTTGAGGTGACTGACTTGATCTAGCCTATCAGACCTGATATGACTCATGTCTCTTTGGCAATATCAGATGAGGTATTGTTCACAGATGGGAGCAGTTTCATCCAAGACAGGAGCAGATATGCAGGGGCCGTGGTGGTGACTCAAGGTAAGAGTAATCTTTAAGCAGGGTAACCTCAGCTCACTGAGCTGAGCTTTTAGCTTTGACACAACCACTCTGCTGGGGAAAGGCCAAGGCTATTGTCATGTATGCTGATAGCCCATATGCTTTTGCCATGGCCTGTGTGTATGGGGCTCTATTCAGGGAAAGATTGCTAAAAGAGATCAAAATCAAGACGAAATCTTAGCCCGATTGGAAGCTCTCTGGTTACTCAAGAGGGTAGCCATTGTCCATTCCATAAGACACTGAAAATGGGATTTCACAGAAGCCAGAGACAATAGAGCAGCTTACTTGGCCACCAGGGAAGTGGCCCCAAGAACCAGTGGAGTCTCTCCACGTCTCGAGTCTAGCTTACCTGACCATCCAGAATACACCCTGGAGCAAGAGGGACTGGGCAAAACAACAGCTGGCCAAACAGGATGAACAAGGATGGTGGAAGGCTATTGGTTATGGCTCTCACCAAGCTACCCACCTAGGAACAATAAAACCTGCACATCACCCCAACTGCTATCAAAGTAACTTGTGTCCTCCCTTGAAAAAAAGGTCACTGAGGACAATGGCAGATGGACTGTCACTTGGGCCTCAGACTCCATAGAGATAAGACTGACCAGAGTTTTCTAATCCAGGATGCACAATCCTCATCAGTCTCAAAATTAGACACAGGAATTCAGCAAAGCCAAAGGTGGGAAACCCTCTTTCAGGTGGATCTCTACTCTCCTACATCCCTTCCAGGGATGGAACAGCATGGGTTGAGGGGAGGGACAAGGGTCAGTAAATGAGGTGGTGGGGAAAACTGGCTAGAAAAATGCCTTCCAAGATTACAATCTAATGCATGACAAGGTACCCGTATCATGTCCTAAATTACCTGGTTTGCTTGTGCTAATAGTTTGACTACATGTGCCTCTCCCAACTCAGGCTGGCCTCACAGAGGCGGTTCCTGCAGAACTGAGGGAGGCCGGAGTGCTCCACCCCCACCCTACCTCCTTTTTTATTTTTATTTATTTATTTATTTTTATATTTCTGGTTTCTCAAGACAGGATTTCTCTGTAGCTTTGGGGCCTGTCCCGGAACTAGCTCCTGTAGACCAGGCTGGCCTCGAACTCACAGAGATCCACCTGCCTCTGCCTCCCGAGTGCTGGGATTAAAGGTGTGCGCCACCACCACCCCTCGACTAGAGCCTCCCTTTTATGAAACAGAGGGAACTTTGCATGGCCTTAGGGGAAACTTGCTGTTTCCATCCCAACCAATCAGCGGTAGTTAGAGAAAATCTTAGTCAGAGAAAACCTTAAAGAATGGAAAGAAAGAGTACATAAATCATATAATTGGTGTCAGTCTGCTTACCTGGTCTCCACCTTACTATCAACATTTGCCAGACTATTGATTGTTAGCCTCACCGGCTAACAATGGGACCCTGCATCCTCAACTGCATAGCCAACTACATCAGAGAATAAACTAAGGAAACCTATTGGTCCTCAGGACCAACTATGCCCTAAAACAGGACAAGTCACTGTTTTGATCCACACCCATAGAACTAGTGAGGAATGTGCCAGGGCAAAACTGTACACAGGTTCCTCCCTCTTATATTATCACTAAGGCCACTTCAGCTTTAACTAGTATTTGATCTCCTTGATAGATCTCCCATGAAAAATTACCCAACTCTATGCTAGGACCTCAGGCCCAAGATGCCCCAGCTAACTTGGCTTCTGTTAAGCTGCTTGCTTGTGCAAATCTCCCGCCCCTGGAGCTGCTGAGTGAAATACCAAGATGTGGTTTTTGCCTTTAAAAATTGCTTGGTCTAAATGCTTAGGGCTACACTTGGGTCCCCGTACCTGAGTGTAGCCCCCGCTGCCGCCGGAATAGACTTCCAGTTGGCTATGAACTGGATCTGAGTGGTCATCTCTGATGGGCATCCTTGTAATAGCTCATGGTGCTGTTTGGAGCGACGGTTTAGGTGGTGGTGATTCCCTGTAATCTATGGAAATCTAGCTGGGTTCTTTGTCCCCAACCCCCGCAGAGCCTGCATGGTGATCATTCCATTCACAAGGGGAGCCATGCTATTGTGTAGACAGGGTGACCCTGTTCTCAGACAGACCTGTTTGTGGGTCGTGAAAAGTCATAGTGAACAGCCAGGGATACTTCAGGCAACAGCAGAAGCCATTCGCCAGGTCCATCTGATTCTTTAGCGCGAATCCACCTGTTAGGAAAAATCCTAAGACGAGCCACTCCACCAGCGCAAAGAAATCCAATCAGGCCAAATCAAACCGAATTAAAATACCCATGTTTTATTGAATGCAGCACTCTCGGGTGGCCGAGAGCATGGCAGGGGAAACAGAAAACAGGGGAGCACATGCAAAACCCAGGACCACGTGTTCTTCCTCTGGGCACCCACTTAAATACCCTGTGGGAGTGGTCCTGCCCCTCCCCTGGGGAGGGGTCAAGACTTGGCATGCTGGGATTTGAAGTCCAGACCAACACAACTCCCAGGCCAAGGGGCTGGGGTGACGCTCCCAACTTAACATTACATTACTGCTTTATCTTTTTCACTCAAAAAGAGCACATGATGGAAGCTTGGCTGGGAAAGTTACCTGTGGATTAACTTTGGGAGAGAAGGACCTTTGGAGGTACAGAAGCCAGCATGGTGATGAACAGGCTACCCCTGAAGAGTGAGGACAAGGGCCAGGACTGCTGATTGACAGCATGTGGCTATCAGTTGTGTCATTTAGACTGAATTTGGCCTAAATTCTAACCAGTCGACTGTGATCAGTCATTTTAGACGGTGAATGGACAGGGTGCGTGGCTGTCCCAGAGTCCAAGAGGAGGTCTTGTGGGCTCAGTGTCACACTCTCCATCCCAGCTAAAGTGTCTGGTCTTCCTGATGAGAACAGAACACAGAAATTGGCCAGGTAGGGCAGGGCCTCCAACCAAGGCAGCAGTTCAAGGATATCCTTGCCAGAGGCCAGAGATGTCAGAAGAGAGCTGTGGTCTTGTGTCTTTCTTGTCTCCTAAAGAGACCCTCTGCCTGGCCTGTACGCAGCTACATGCTTGAAAGTGAGAGATGGCGCCTGCACACCAGGCCGGGTCAACTAGACTCCAGCTCACTCCTCATCCCTCCTCACCCAGGTTTCTACCATAAGTCCTTTCAAAGTAGGCTCCAGGCTAGCGACTCAATGGTCCCCTAATTCCTGGACCCCCTTTTGATACACAGGAAGCTCCCCACCACCGCACACATTTAAATTCCCACCGATGCATCTATAAAAAAGCTCGCTGAAACTCAACCTATGTGTTCATGAATTCCATGCTTGGAATTTTCAAGGCAAAAACTTGAAGAGGCCTGGCCTGGCAGCTATGGTGGTCACTAAGTACAGAACCCTAACTCCTTGGGAAATGCAATCTCCTCAAATATGTCTTAATAATCCTTACCACTGTCCCTCGTGGGCCCTCTCCCTCCCAGGTGCCACACATCACTGCTCCATTTTATTCCCAGCCTTTGACTTCTTAGAAAGAGGGAAGCAGCCAGGAACTAGCATCCCAGCAACTCCTCAAAGGCGGCAAGAGCACAGAAAGACTAGTGAGACAGGGCCATCGGGAAGCTTGATCTCTAAAAAAGAACGGGCAAACCCTACAGAAGTGGCTTCTTAGAAAATGCATTGGTTTGGAGGGGACCCAAGCCCCTCCCTTGCCATGACATCATGGGATCTGTTGCAGCCCCAGTGGGGTCTGGCACTCATTAGCCCACTCCTGAGAAAACCCAGAGGAGACACACAGAGAGCACTTACAGCGCGGAGTCCCCAGGGTTTGAGTCATAATGTCATCTGTCCATCCCTTTGTTACCTGGGATGAAAGCTAGTTACTAATTACTTCCTTGTCTATCTCAGTTCATAGGGCACAGGTTTTCCATCCTGACCGCTCAAACTCCAGACAGCGACAGAGAAGAAGGGGAAAGATGCAGGCTAAAACCTCTAGAAGAAGAGGACACAGAAAAGGCTCAAGATACCAGATACCACACACAGGCTGCTTGCTCCCTGGCCTCAGCCTGGTAGCACAGAGCCAGGCAATGCAATCAAACAGATACCACCACAAGGCTGGCATTTATAGACCACCTACCCTAGCATAGTCAGGTGGTTACTGAGTCCTAACATTAAAATCTTCCAAATAGCACCAGGACACAGGGTACAATTGCCGTGACTGGGCTGACCATATGGCTAAGTGTCAGAGTGCTTATTTAGCATGTATGAGGCCCTAGGTATGATCTCCAGCATGGCAAAGAAAGAGGAGAAAGAGCCAGGAGGATTGGGAAGGGGAAAGAAAACAGAGAAAGGAAGGGGGTGGAATGGGAGGGGGGATGTCATCATTATGTAAATGAAAAAGGTTTGAGAAGGCGTGTGACCAGTAGGATTTGAACCTAAGAAGTCTGCCTTTAAGACCATCTTAATCGTTCTGGGGTACCCACTTACAGCATGTTGTGTGGTTGTTTCATTCTAATTTAGCACTGGAACAAATAACGCACATAAGGCACTTCGGGCGCAGCAACACCCTGCGCCCACACTTCTGCCCCTTCCTTTCCCGGTTCTGGACAGCCGCGGTCCGCTCAGAGGCAGCAGTCAATCCCACCCTATCCAGGGCTAAAGAAAAGTGAGCTGCAGACTCCTTTGTTCCCGGGGTAAATTCTATTTCCTCTTCTATTGTCTCGGGCTTCGGAGTGATGTAACACGACACCCAACGTATCCTGCTTTTGAAAGGAAACTTCGATGGTGGTTGGCAAATTACCATTCACAGCTCTGACTGCTGGAGTCACCGGAGAGGAGAGCGAGCCGCCGCACCTGGTGTCTGTAATTACAGGCTTTCACCGGAGGAAAGAAGGGATGAAACAGCCAAATACAGCTGAGCGCAGAGAAGGGGAGGGTTGGCGCAGGACTGGGCAGGAAGAGCCAGCAGCTGAAGATGCTGCCCCGCCCCGCCCTAACTCTGCACCCTCTTCTCCTTACTTGGGGCTTGTCTGTTCCCTTTTCTCTGTTTTCGCTCATCTCAGAACTCTTTGTCCGGCTTCCCACAGCAGCGTCAGGCGGGTCATCACGAGGAAATCAAAGCTCTTGAGGCATCTACATCTTGGTGGCAAGCAACCTGTGTTTTGCTTCAGAGGCGCCCTCTCAGATGTTATGTCTGAGAACTTGCCAGAACATTCAAGCATTCCCTTCAGAGACAATGCTGGGGGGACTTAACAAAAACAGACCATGATGCTCGCTGTTCCCTAAGCCAGGCCTCTCGTCATCCCCTTTTAATTCTGAAGTGGTATGAGAACATTTTGTACCTGGAAAGCAATCTAGTGTCTTGCACCGGAACTGTAGCTGGCTGGTTTCCTCTCTTTCCCTCTCCTCCCCTCCCAGCCTCTCTCAGGCTCCTCTTCTCTGTTTTCCGTCTTCTGTGCTGGATCAGAGCCTCATGCAAGCAAGCTGTCTACCACTGAGCTACATTCCAACCCTGGGGCTATTTAACTTATAAATTAAAAGACATCAGGTGTATACACGTGAAATGACAAGTCTACTTTCAAGGAGAGGAAAAAGAGTTTATTCCCAGCTTAATATAAGTGATCATGGCCTGAGGAGAGATTTGGGTTACCTTGCAAAGACAACTTTCACAATGGAGGTTACCGACCTTTTATAGCCGCAGAACAACACCATCAAAATGTCAGATCAAAATATCAACCAGTTATATTGGTGGGAGCTTCAGGGTTACAGGAAAGTTGAGAGTCTACCTTAGGTTTCGAATGTGACATTTTTAGCTCTAGGGTTGCTGGAGCCCAGAAGGGCGTCTCCATAAATTTTATCCAGTGCAAGAATGTTAGGTCAGGGCTGGAGAGATGGCTTAGTGGTTAAGAGCACTGACTGACTGCTCTTCTAGAGGACCCGGGCTCAATTCCCAGCACCCACATGGCAGCTCACAACTGTCTGAAGATCCAGTAGCAGGGGATCTGACACCTTCACACCAATGCACATAAACTAAAGTTAAATAAAGCATAAGAAATATTAAAAAAAAGACTGTTAGGTCAAATACAAAAGTTGAGGTAAATGGCTGTTAAAGGGCTTAAATAATTCAATGTGATTTTGACTCACGGTCTATAACGTTTTGTCTCTCCATACTTGCAATGCTTTAGCTAGTCAAAGGCAAGCATTCTGCAAGATTTCTGAACAAAAGCTTCCTGTATATCATCACAGAGGAAAGTGAGAATTCAGGTTGTATGAATGATGCTTCAAGGGCTAAACAGTTATGGGCTGAACAGCACAGGGGTAGAACATTTCTCCCGCAGCAGCAAAGTCTCCGGCACTAGGACCCTTGCCCTAATGCTGACTCTTTGCTAGGCAGAATCCCCAAAGAGTGAGCTCGAAGACTCAGTTTGCTGTCAGATAGCTGCTACCCTCCAAGCAGCCCACTTAACACTTTTTGGGAACCACTTAGCCAAAGATCTGCCTTGTGTTTCCGTCTCTCTAAGTTCTGAAATAGGGACTCCAAAAATTATCCTGGCATTGAGGGTGGGGCATCTGAGCCACGTGACATCCTTTGTCTTTCCCAGCCTTGAGATACTGTTTCTGTTCCCACTGGTTACGTAACAGGCACTCCGGAACTGCCTTTACTGAAAAGCGCTGACTCCTTGCTTATGGCCTCAGGTAACTAAAAGTGGGGAAGATGCCGTCTCTGTCTTTATTCCACGCCTGTCTCTTTTACTTTGGACCAAGCTCCTGCTTAGCTCCACACAGATATGCCAATCACTTGAAGAGCAACTGGCAACATCTCGCCTGCCTCGCTCCCCTTCAGGACTGAAGGCACAAACAGTGATTTTGTGGCATTTGTGGTCATCTCTACATAGTCCTAGTCCAGACTCCAAAAAGGCAAGTCCTAAACAGCTGTCACCTTGGATCTCAGAACAGCTGAGCTTCGCTCCCAAGCAGCAGTCATCTGACGCAAAACAGATTGAATCCTCACGCCATGAGGACTCTGGGCTGGGGAGGTGGCTCTGTTGGTAAAATGCCTGCCATGCAAGCACGGGGACCTGAGTTCAGATTCCCAACAACACCCAGGTAGAAACCCCAAGAGTAGTGGTCACATGTGTAACCTTAATCCTAGAACAGAGGTCAGGGAAAGGGGGAGAACATGCTGAAGGAGGGCTTGCTAACCAGCCAGTCAGTCACGGTGAGCCCCAACTTGAAAAGACTGAGAGTCATAGAGATCAAAGAAAAGAGCAGATGTGAAGATGTCAAGCTCTGGTGGCCACAGTCACATGGACACCTCTTGAATGTCAATGGACACCCATCCCTTCCTTTCTTCCCATCCCTTCTTTCTAGGGCCAGCAGCATTATGATGTCAACACGCGCGCGCGCGCGCACGCACACACACACACACACACACACACACACACACAATAGTAAGGACTCCTTCACATCACCTTGAAGAATGAGAAGTAAAGATAATGATCAGCTAGAGGACACCTTGACATTCCTGGTTTCGCTCCAACTCCCTCTTTGGGCTTAGCTTGGAATGGGCTCTGTCTATTCTCCATGACTTGGGACACTCTAAGCTCTTGTTGTAGTTCCTTAAATTCTAATTCTAACTCTGCTCCCTTTTTCTCTGCAGAACAAGCTTGCCTCTTTTGCTGGGAGAAAAACATTGTCACCCCCCCACTGCCCCACCCCACCCCCGACACACACACACACACACACACACACACACACACACACGTTTTACTTACTCTCTTTCTCCTCTTAGTTAGGCAAGAGTCAGAAAACCTGCTGGAAGAGGCCAACAGCAAGTATTTTTTGCTTTGCAGATTCAGTTTCTTGCAACTCAATTCTTTTTGCTCTAAGTGCAAAGCACTCACAGACACACAGAACCGCATGGGCATGGCTGTGCTTCAATAAAAGTTTATTTTACAAAACTTTAACCCTGCTGCTTGTAGTTTGTTAACCTCTGACTTATAATAGAACTTTGCCTCCAAGGTTCTCTTTTTATTTTGTTCTTTATTTTATTCTTTAAAGATTTATTTATATGTTGGGTGATGGTGACAGCACACGCCTTTAATCCCAGCACTCAGGAGGCAGGCAGACCTCTGTGAGTTTGAGGCCAGCCTGGTCTACAGAGCAAGTTCTAGGACAGCCAGGGCTACACGAGAAACTGTCTCAAAAAACAAGAAACAAAGATTTATTTATTTTGTTTTATGTGTGAACGTCTTACTTGCTTGTATGTATATGCCCCATTTTTATGTTAGTGTTTGTGGAAGGTAGAAGAGGGCATTGAATTGCCTGGAAATGGAGTTACAGATAGCTGTGGGCCACCCTGTGGATGCTGGGAATGGAACTGAGGTCCTCAGCAAGAGCATGTCTCCAGACTCATGCTCTTAATTTTAGAACAAATGTTTATACCAATAGAAAAAAAAAATGGTTGAACTGCTTTGCACATGAAAGTGAGCTGAAGCCAGGCAGTAGTGCCACATGCCTTTAATCCTAGCACTCAGGGAGGCAGAGGCAGGTGGATCTTTATGAGTTCGAGGCCAGGCTGGTCTATAGAATGAGTTCCAGGACAACCAGAGATACACAGAGAAACCCTGTCTCGAAAAAACAAAAACAAACAAACAAACAAACAGAAAAGAACGTGAGCTGAATGTGCTATAGATGTAAAAGTCACTGAACTTGGGCTGGGCTCGAGCTCAGTGGCAGAGCCCACCACAAGGCCCTGGATTTGATCCATAGCCTTGGGGGTAGAGGGGCTTGTTTTGAATTCAAACACCAAGAATGTATTTTGTTCTTCTAGGCACTCTAGTCATACCTACAGAGAGATCATGTAGAAATGTCTCCAGATGTTGAATAGTAAGAGAGAGAGGATGAAGTAAAGGATTAGATTAGAAAATCATTAAGACCGGATATCTGAACTACATTGACAAAGTGGACCAATGGTTCTTCTGGAGCAGTGATTGCCAAGATTCATGATCGAGACCATTAGTAAAATGCACTTCAGTAATTGACAGTCTTGTGATTAATGTTCAATACACACCCATCTTTTCCCTCCCCTTCCCTCTAGGATCAATTACTGGGACATCATTAGAGAAATAGCAAGAAGTTAACTTACTCTGAAAATACCCATTGTTTCTATTGCTGTGAAGAGATACCATGACCATGGCAACTTTTACAAAGGAAAACATTTAATTGTGGTGGCTCTCTGACAGTTCAGAGGTTTAGTCCATTTTCGTTATAGAGGGGAACATGGTGGTGAACATGGCCTCATTCAGGCAGACATGGTGCTGGCTACATCGTGATCAGAAGACAACAGGAAGTAGATTGTCTCACTGGGCGTGGCTCCCTCCGCAGTGATATGCTTTCTCTAACAAGATCACACCTACTCCAACAAGGCCTCCTAAGAGCGCCATTCCCTTTGGTAGCTATTTTCTTTCAAACCACTTCATGTATATTTGTAAATTTCTTTCTTTCTCTTCCTTCCTTCCATATGTTCTTTCTTTCTCTCTTTTATTTTTATTTATTTTTTTATTTTTGGGGTGTTTCAAGACAGGGTTTCTCTGTGTAGTCCTGCCCTCATAAACACCAGGGAAGACTTGGGCTTCCCACATCCACTGTAACCCTTGAAATTTAAAAGAAATAAACACCATTCTGTAGTTCATGATTTTCTTATCCTTGAAAGTGACATTTATGCTTAAGACAAAGATAAGAGGCCTTTTAAAAGTAGCTCGTTCAATAGGGGCAAGCATATGTGCTGATATAGTTTCTGCCTGCGTACTTCCCACCTACATGTGATCAAGCACATCCAGCACAGAAGGGTCAAACAAACTTGTTTAAAGGAGCAGAAGCACTTGGCTTGTTATCTCCCATAAACAATAGCTTCCAGCAATCTCAAAGTATCTGTCCTTGGGCAAGGGGCTTACAGGTAACAGGCACTATTGCTTTATGGATTTCTTAGGCCCAGTAGTTAAAACTTAAAACATAACTTTGGCTCTCACAACGTCTTAGCATGGGATGAAAAAAGGCTGGTGACCACTCCTACCTTCAATCCTTCACAGGGCGTCTAGTGACACACATTCCTTTTTCTTCTCTTCCACTTTTAAAAATTCCAGGAAAGGATCCTGTTGGCCCTACTTGGGTTCATTATCCTCCCAGTTAGTAGAAGGAAGGCTGGAGGTGGATCACAGACATACCCACAGCAGCCAGCTGGCTGAGCCAAACCGTAGGCTCAGACTTCATCCAGAGCTGTCTGTATGCAGTATTTTCTTTCTCTGGGTGGCCCAGCCTACCCCATCTTTATCGGAGGAGACAGCAGTGACTTTGTATGCCTGTCTTGTGTCATGTGTTTCTTTGCTGACTCACGGCTCACAAATTTGCTCTTCTCGGGCAAACTGTGTGTTGGGTTAATTTAATATCCTGGAAATCGTTCCCGGCCAGAGTGTGCAGTGATTTCAGATCTCTGCAAGGTTTTTCCTAGGGAAACTCCTCAGAGTGTAGACAGGCCTGGGAGGGTGCCTGGAGCCC
>PVIU01018288.1:0-39440 GCA_004026605.1 Ondatra zibethicus
ATTTTCTCTATCTTTTTCTTGTAAAGGTATAGTGAAGAAACAATCTTTAAATACATAACTATGAGAGGCCATCACTTTGGTAACATTTAGGGCAAAGGAATTCCAGACTGCAGAGGGCCCATAGGTTGAATAACCTTGTTGATAGCTCTAAGATCTGTCACCATTCTCCATTTTCCAGATTTCTTCTTAATAACAAATAAAGGAGAATTCCAATGGCTAGTAGATTCTTCTATATGTTGAACATCTAGTTGTTCTTGTACCAGCTGTTCTAAAGCCTGCAAATTTTCCTCAGCTAGGGGCCACAGCTTAACGTATATTGGTTTCTCAATCATTTTAAATGCAGGGCTTTTGGTACATCTGAAGGTTATCAATTGCTTTGTGTTTATGTATAGCCAGAATGGCCAGTGTCCATCGTCTGTAATATCTTCTAATATTTTCCTCAGAAACATAAGTTTTGGGGGCTGTAGGAATATTAATCTGGGTATTCCATTCCTGCAATAGGTCATAACCTCACCAATTCACTGCAATATTGACTATACGTGGCCTTAGTCTTCCTATTTGGCATTCTGGCCCTATGCATTCGACCCATCTCATGCTTTTTCTTAACTGAGATAGGGTTCCAATTCCCAGGAAGTGAACATCTACCTCCTAAAGAGGCCAATTTGGATACCAAGATTTTGGAATAATGATACTTAAATCTGCACCCCTGTCTAATAAGCCTTTAATAAAAATGTCATTTTATACAGTCTTAGGCTTAGTCTTTGTTCATTTATAGATGTCTGCCAAAATATAGATTTCCTCTGTTCTACTGGAGTTCTTGAATCATCCTCCATTTATCCCATCATTTAGACCAGTATTGCTTTTTACAGCAGGCATTGGATTTTTTAATTTTCCTGGTGAGACATGTTCTCCACAGTAACTGGGAATGACTGGACCATATTCATCATAGGGCCTGCAAGAGCCCCCGCCCTGTGGTGTTTCCCAATGTTATCGGGTTGTCTTGTCTATCTTTTGTTGACTTATATTTATTGATCCAATGTTGGCCTTTGCCACATCTCCTACAAATATGTGAAGGCTGAGTCCTCCTATTTTTGTCATTCCCAGAGGAGGCATTATTCCTAGAAATCTGTTGTCCACAATTCCTTTTCAGGTGTCCCATTCTAACACAATTAAAACATTTGGTATTTGGATGTCTTCTCTCATCATTGGAAATTGCTTGTCCTACCCAAGCTTCAATACCACAGTCAAGTGTCTTGACATTCATTGTATGCAAGACCCATTCATCCATGGGTGCTGATCTGACCTGTAAAGGCCCAAAAATCCTTTTGCACTCTTATGTTGGCATTCTCATAAGCCAAAGACTTAATTATTATATGTCTAGCTTCTGGGTCAGTTACCCCTTTTTATACAGCCCTTGTTAGTCTTTGCAAAAAGTCACTAGAAGGTTCTCTCTGACCCTGTTTAACCCTAAGATGTGATTCATTTCTCTTTCATAGTTCCTGAATCCTGTCCCAAGCCTTTAAAGCCACTGTGCTACCTAGGGACAAGGTATAGCCATCATAAAGGGCTTGACCCCGAAGAATAAAGTTCTTCACCTAGAATTTGATCTAGGGAAATCTCAAGTCCTTTTACTTTTTCTTGTTGCTCTAAAATTCTCACTTCCTCTTTTTAAGAAAGTATCTCCAAAGCAATTGTCCACTTCCTAGAACTGCTGAGATTAACTGAGCCCAATCTTGAAGCGTGGTTTTGCTACTGAAAGCCCACAATTTGACCATTTTCCTAACAAAGGATGAATGTAGTCCTTAAGCCACAATCGGTTGTTTAATTTTTTTAGATTAGTCATATGTATGGGCTCCCATGTATATTCCTTGACAACCTTAGGGTACTTGGAGCCAGATGCTTTTTCTGATGTTATTACTGGAAAGGCAGGTAGAACTCTGGGGAAGCTATCCTGGAGATTTTTACATACCGATGAGGTTAAATTTTGCCTTTTTACCTTTTGTTCCTGGTCATCAAATTCAATAATTTCCTCAATTTTTTCAAATCCGTTTACCACTGCCTTTTGTAATGTCTGGACCTCCTTTCCAATGTTTTGCTCTAATGCCTTCATTAAGGATTCCAAGGTATGAAGTCTGTCCAGTAGAGATAATGTCTCATTCTTGGACGTAATCTTCATGGCATGCATATTACCTTCTTGGAGCAACATTCAATCAGTCAATCTGTCATACCCCTTTGACAGAGTCTGATTAATACATTCAACAGTGTGAATTCTCTCAAATAATATTTCAATGCCCACTGTCATTGATTGGGTTTAATTTGCCAAGTCAGCTGTTTCCTTCTCCAGAGTGCTGAAACTCTCTTTAAATAAATTACTATCAGTCTGTACCATTTCCAAAATTATCTCAGTTGACTGAGTCTTGTAAGTTCAATTCTTAGTATCCTCATTCAGATGTACAATCTCTTTTTTGAGAAGTTTGTTATCAATCTGTACCACTTTTAAAAGTACCTCATTTGACTGAGTTTTGTTAGTCAAAGCGTTTGTATTCTCCTTCAGATGTACGATCTCCTTTTCAAAAAGTTTTGTACTAATCTGTTCCATATCTAAAAGTATCTCACTTGATGAGTATTGTTAGTTAAGTTGGTTGTGTCCTTCAGATTCTCAACAACTTTCCTGAGAGGCCTGGATTCAGGATGTAAAGACTGCACCATTTCTAAAAACACCTCGTTCTTGGCCCTGTTGTCAAACCATATTTTTAAGAAAAAAAATATTGAGGACAAGACTAAGCCCCAGAAATAAAAATAGTGATGTACAAGGGACATCATATACATCTTGTAAAACCTTGCACATGGTGTTAAGTGAAGAGGCTATTGAAACCTTTGATGGTTAGGCCTTCTGACATATTGCCCTTTTCAATCAGCAATTTATGAATTATATTTAGGATAATAAACCTTACCTGTGGTTTAATTAGCTGGAGTGGGTGCAATAACTGTTATCTGCTAGTAGGTTTCATGGGTCACCTACAAAACTAACACAGCGGGGCATAGCAATGCTCACGTGGCCATCTGAAATCTGATTTTAGAGTAAAATGCTGAAAGATAAATCACAGACTGTGTGTTCTGTGGATGTCCCTGGCTGTTCAGAGGCTACACAAGACAGTTGCTCAGGACAGAGGGCGCATTGCCTATGGCGGTGGTGGCGAATCTGGGCTGGGTGCAAGCTCCTCAGCTGTTGTGGTCGCACTGGACACGAGCTCCTCAACCTTTTCTGGCTCAGCCAGTCTCGTCTCTCCACCCACACTACTTGAGCTTCCGTGAGAGCAGAAAAAAACTGGACCCTGAAGTTAGCCAGAAGCAGCTACTCAGGGCCACTGTGCAGGAATTCTATGCCCAAATGAATGCAGCTGGCCAGAGCTGCCAGAGACTCTAGTGGCTCCACAAAACAGGCGCAAACTGTAGAAGTTAGCTCAATTCAAGAAATAACCAGGCTTGCTTAAAGATAAACAATCATGTTTTTGCTTATTATAACGGGAAAATCACCCTACAAGAATGGAAAGTCCGAGTTCTGCTGTGTCCCTCGGGAATCACCCAGAGAGCAAGTACCTGGTCCATCCCAGTTTTTCTCCTGGGTACCAGGAACCTACACCTTAACTAGTTTCCAATTCTTAAAGATGATTGGATAAAAAAGATTCCCCTATCACTTATCCAGATGTAAATTTTTGTAGATGTGTATGAGTGCCTCCTCTGTGCCTGTGATAAAACATAATGTCTAAGTCAATTAATAAAAGAGTTTAATGTGACTCTGGCTTCCACACGGTTACATGATCACCTTGAAAGTGTTGTCACAAGAAGTGTCAGACATGACAGCTACATTGGGAAGCTAAGAACTCACATCCTCAGCCTGCAGCATGAACCAGGTGGAGGAACTTGAAATGCTGGGTGAATGTGTACTCTCAGGAACAATCTCGTGACATATTTCTTCCATGATAACACTATTTTCTAAATTTTCCCAAATGATGCCACTAATTGAGAATGATTAATTTCTGTAACTTCAAGTCTACATTCTTCCTTTCTATTACAAGATTCAAATCATGATTGAGAAAAACTCTGGAAGTAAGGCTTTAAATGCCTCAACACCGGAGTTATAGGAATGAATGCTTAGAAAAGAAAAACGTTCATGAGTGAAAAATTGTTTAGTCAAAGATTTTATTTAATTTTAAATATGTTATTTTAGTGTGTCCTTGTGTGGGTATATGAATATTCATGCTTGCTCTCAGGAAGGATAGACCCTTAGATATTCCTGTTGCAGGACTGCAGGCAGTTCTCAAAAACCTGACCTTCATCCTGACAATGAACTTGTCCTAGCTTCTTGTCGATGTCCGTAGCCCTATAAATATTTTAAAGACTTTTTTTTTTATCATCTTAACACCACATAATGGGAGAGAACTCCTGCAAGAGAAAAACCTTCTTCATGTAAATGATATGGTAAACACTTTAGACATCACAGTGTTCTTTATCGTCCAGTAATTCTTGTTTCATATCTTTTACATCATGAAGAAGGTTAGTCATTTATTATCTTCACTCAAGTCTGATGGTGGACATTTCTCCATTGTGGTTTCTAGTTATTGAGAGATATTAAAGTGTTCTATACATTTAGCAAATCCTTTCAATGAAGTTTATTTTGTGCTCTTTGTATTCTATGTGTGATTTTTGTACATCTCCTACTGTGCTTTCACTTAGTGATAGGTATTTTCTGCTGAAATATATAGAATGAGATGTCCATCATCTAAGTGAAACATTATTTATTTTAATATTAGGCAGCATGTATTCATGCTTTTTAAGTAATGGTGTCTATGAAAGGGTGGTGAAATCTTTTCCTGGATTCGTTTTTCATATTTTCACAAATTCCCTTGAGATATCATTTGTTATACAGTCTATCTTGCATGTCACTAATTAGTTATGGATACATCTGAACTCATAATCATCATGGGTCAGTCTCTTGAATATAAGTCTAAGGGTACATGTTAGATACCAACATTTGCTGTGTTGTCTACATATTTTAACAAAATTAATATTAAAATGCATAATACGATAGAGTATAAGAAACATTACCTCATATGTGTGTCCACAGCATCATTTTCATCAAACTGGTAGTGATGTAAAATGTGAGATAAGTAGTGAACTGAATATTTCACAGTATAACTTGATATCCTGTGGAGATGAATACATTATTTGAAATTCTATGCATCTTCCTGTTCCCATTAGTTATCCATTTGTCACTTCATCCTGAAGTGCTTCCTTCTAAGGGAATTATCCAGAGATGCCAGGTAATGTAACATCAATGAGATTTATTTGAAAAAAGTTTCTGTTATATGTATGTGTTATAAGATTATGGAATTTTAGGCCTGACAGATATGTGAAGACCATAAGATAACTTTTTGGTTACCAGATTTGCACACTACACACATTTTCCAATAAGTCAGCACCCTGATTAATTGAAACATTCTTCCAGGAAAATATTGCCATTTTTCAGATTGTAATCATGTTTTCATTGAAGGATAGAGGAAAAATGACAACTTAAATTTAAAAAAAGCCTATTTTCATTTGAAAAAGACGAACTGCTATCTCTTCTTTTGTTTTTTCCCTTTTTTGTAGAATGTGTTATCCTTAGGACTAAACACTTTTTCGTAACATTTTCTCAGTACTGCAATGAATACCATAATATTTCTCAGTACATAAAGTTTGTTGCTGCTGTCTGATGACTTGAGTTTATCATTGTATATAACAAGTACAAAAGTGGAGGTAAAAGTGGAGGCCATAAGAGGGTATCTGATCCCCTTTGAATAAAGTTAAAGAGAATTGTGAGCTGTTTTGTGGGTTCTGGGAAACAAAGTCAGGCTCTGTGGATAAGCAACCAGTGACGTCAGCTGCTGAGCCACCTATTCAACCTAGTGAACATGTCATTACAGCAGTGAGGTGTGAATGGGTGATCCTGAGTTCATCTTTGCCTCACCCCTTATGACCCAAAAGAAATACAAGATGGACAGCATCAGAAACTAACTTAGAAATATCCACAAAGGTATCTTTGAGCTCAAATCTCCATAAAAAAATGGAAGAGTACAAAACTTTTTCAGGAGAGAAACTGAAAATACAAGTGACAGACCCTTGATGAAACCACAAAACTGAGTTTAGTCCAATGTTGGTAAATAGTCAGCAATGGGATACCACAAGGACACAGGGCAGGTGGAACCCTGCTGGAGTTTATGCCTCCTGTAAGGAGAGAAAGGGAACTTGCAGGCATAAAGAATGACTTTTCTGAATGTGATCATAATCTGCTTCCATGATGACTGTAAAACATTTAATTAGAGACTTGAATGGTGGTGACTTCAAATGACATGAAGATTTTCAAGAAATTCTAGTACTTAAAAAGAAGTCCTATTTCTATTCACAGTATGTTTCCCATTAAATACAATCCTTCTTCCTTAAAGTCTACTGTCTTTCAACTATGAAAAAGAAAGTTTTTCTTCATCGAGTCTCTTATAACTCATCAAGTGACTAGAACATAGTGCTGAATTTATTCTAAAGATAGCTCAACCCAGGCTCACAGAGATAAGTGCTATTATAACGTTGTTACCTGTAATGCTCTTTTTACTCATCCCATCTTTTTATGCCTGGCTAAATGAAGCTGAAGCAATCTAAGTCATACATGGTGGCACAAATATATAGTCATCATACTATGATAATGGACCTAGGAAGTCAGAATTTTTAAGTTATCTGACATGAGAATGGTGAATAGGGTGTGGAGGGAGGCCCAGAGTTCTAAGAAAGACTATGATTTGCTCAGATCAGTGTTCAGAGTGTTAGCTGCAGGTTCAGAACTTCAGAGTCATTAATTACACCAGCAAATGTCTGATGAGGCAATTACACCAATGGTTTTTCTAATTTTGATGTTTCCTACCCAAGGAAGACAGGTCACTGTGGGGTCAGATCATTTTGTTCTTTAATGACTGGAGTTTTCATTTAAGTGGGAGAATTCGACTCAGGCAGGTCAAATATCCCATCATTTAGACCAGTATTGCTTTTTACAGCAGGCATTGGATTTCAGACACAGGCCATTGACTGTAGCAGTGTGTTTCATGTTACAGATCTAAATCAGCTAAGATTATACAAGTTCAAACTGCTGTGGAATAATGCTTCTGTATTATTTGAATATGTATTCTTTTTATTGGTTAATGATATACCAGAATTGGCCTATAGTTAGGAAGAATAAGATTAGGCAGGAGTGTCCAAAGGAGATACAAGGAATAAAGAAGGACAGATTAATGAGAGATGCAAGCCAGCTACCAGAGGAACAAGGCATGTAGGAGAACAGGTAAAGTCAGGTTGTCAGGTGCCAAAATGTAGATTAGTAGAAATTGGCTAATTTAAGTGTAAGAGCTAGCTAGTAATAAGCCTGAAGTATAGGTCAAAGGTTTTTAATTTAATATAAGGTGCTGGGAGGTGTGGGTGCATGTCTTTAATCCTAGCACTCAGGAAGCAGAGGCAGGCAGATCTCAGTGAGTTCAAAGTCTGTCTGGTCAACAAGAGCTACTTCCAGGACAGGCTTCAAAGCTGCTGAGAAACCCTCTCTCAAAAATCAAATATATGTACAAGCATTGTATGATTATTTAGGACTGGGCATTCCAGACAAAGAAAAACTCTGCCTTGGTTTACATTGAACGGTATCTTATTAATGCCATTACTCTACCATGGAGAGGCCTTCTCTTTTCCAAAGGTAGGATAGCTGTGTGTTTTTTCAATTATATTTATCGTTTTAAAAGGCTGATTATTAGTTTCATGGTTTAAATTTGATTTTCTTTAAATGCATCACTGTTGTAATCTCTTATGTGCTTCTATTCTCCAATGTTTCCTAGACGTTAAGAATTTCTTTTCATTTTCTCAGGTACTTTTGATTTTTTTTTTCTCTTTAGAGGAGTTTCTTCTATAGATCAGGTATGCCTTGTCCTATGTAATTGAGAATTGCTTTGAACATTTATTCCTCTTTCTGCTGTACAGAGCTGGGGAGAAAATTGTGAATGCACATAAATGTGAGCCTGTTCTACTATGAATAAAAGTCAGAGAGGCTGAAATTATTTTTACTATTTCAGAGTTCTTCACAACAAGTGTGGCTACAAGCAAGAAATATTGACCTAGTGTATAGTTACTTGGTATTTTTGACATTACGACGGTCCATTGCAGAGAATCTGCCCCACCCTGAACAAAGGTCACAAAATTCAAGTCTATTCCTGCTCCTTCATTTTAAAATAGCAGGTTTGACATAGGGAGTGATTTCTACAGAATATTTGGTCTACGGTGTATTTCTGCATATCCTGCCCAAAACATCAAATGTTTTACTCAGGAAATAATGGCTTGATGTCTCAAGGATTGAAACAAGTAACTCTTCTGGTTATCCTTTGTGTCATGTTAAAGCAGTCTTTGCCTTCTTCCCCCTTTATTTATTGTGGTACAAAAGCACATGAATATTAAACAGGAAGTGAATTGGGTATTCGGTATTCAGTGAGTTGCCCTCTCACTACTATCCTATGTCACTGTATTTTCTTTTATATCTCTGAGTAAACCTTTCCCACAATGGCCCTCCTTTTTATTGAGTAGATAATATTTCAGATTCATTGAGTGGGGTCTTGGCAGTCTACATGGACAAAACAGGCGATCAATAACCTTAGCCCCCATGGATTTTATTGACCCTATAGAGAAATGGGAGAAATACTCTTCCTTTTAATTTCTCTAACTACTTTAGGATATCCTCCAAAATGATTATTAAACACTTAGAAGATCAGTTGTATACCAGTTTGGTACTTTTAACTACTGTGTAATATTTAAATAACCAGATATAACTCAACAACTATTTGCTTGACATACATTTTATCAAGTTGTTGAAACAGCTGATACCTGATCTTACCAATTTTAGTACATTATATCATCTTTAAATCTCATTTTTTGTGTATTACAAATAACTGACTCAGTTCTTTTTAACTTGTTAAATCCATCAGTTATCTTTATTCTGATACCATCTAATCATTATATTTCATACATCTACATCCTTTTTATTAAGGCAATTTCCATATTTAGATTCTTCTAACATATTCTTTTATGTACTGGTTCATTTTGATATTAACATGATATACAGGGATATTAAGAAATGTTTTTATGATTCATGGTATGCTGTGAGAAATTTTTCCCCAACAAGGGGGGCAAAGCAATTGTCTATCCCATTCCTGTAAGTACCAATAACAATGCAAAGTACAACTTCACCAAATTCCACCCAGGGGAACCAATGTGTTTATTGAGGTTATTTATTGACCATGTTTGAGTAGATACTTATAGGAGTTTGAATAATGTGGCAGCTTTAATCAAAATGCTGTCTGTAGTCTCATAGGTAGTGGCAGTATTAGGCAGTGTGGCCTTGTTGGAGATGTGTGGCCCTGTTGGAGGAAATATATCACAATCTCTTTGTGTTTCCTGCTGATCTGGATTTAGAACTATGAGCTTTTTCTCAAACCCATGTCTACATGCACATTGCCATACTGTTAGACCCCAATTCTGGGGTGCTAACCCCTCGAACGTGCACCCCAAAGACCACCAAGAACCACACCAATTGTTGCAAAAGCAAGAGGTATAATTCGACGTTTGCGAACAGGCTTCTGCTCCCCAGTAACTCGGGACTGAGCAGAGAGCCCCGAACAACAATTACAAGTGGTATTTATAAGAAAAGATCTCAGGCATAGTATAGGGGTGGTGGGGCATATAGTGATTGGCTATAAGCAACTGGTACATATCAATAGAAGGTCATTTGGAGTTTAGCCAGTCCAAGCTCCTTTGATCCCTGGACGTTCTCATAGGATCTCCCGGACGCTCTCACAGGATATCAGCGGGTTCACCTGTACTCTATGGCTTGGCCAGTCTTGTTTAGATAAGCAGTTAATTGGAGTTGTTTACGACCTCATCCTGTTCACCAAAAGAAGGCTTCATCTTACTCATTAAATGTTATTTATAACTTCATCCTGTTATACCAAGAAGGGGGGCTTGGGTGCAAAAGTTGAAGGCCTAGCTAAGGAATTAAACATATTGAACATAAGTATTTTTAACCCTTACAATACTTTCTGCCATGATGATAATGGCCTAAACCCTCTGAAATTATAATATTGCAGGTATTTAATTTTACTGTGAACACTTTGATTTAGTTATTTTCTGGAGAAACCTGTCTCTGGTTGTTTTGTCTTTCAGACTGTTACAGGAGAAAGGTCCTTGTTGGTTCCTGGTTGCTTAACCCTGAAATAATCACACAGGAACTGTATTATTTAAATCACTGTTTGGCCTATTAGCTCTAGGTTTTTATTGGTTAACTCTTACATCTTAATTTAACCCATATTTATTAGTCTGTATATTGCCATGTGGCAGTGGCTTACTAGCAAAGATTCTGATTCTGGCGGCAGCTCCATAGCATTTGTACCTCTGCCTTCCTTCTCCCAGTATTCAGTTCCATCTTCCCTGCCTTCCTAAGTTTTCCCCTATCAACAGGTCAAGGCAATTTCTTTATTCATTAAACAATAAAATCAACACTGACAGAAGGACCTCCCACACATTCTTGGATATACCTTTTATCCAAGAACTTTATGCTTGAATATTGTAAACAGGATTAAATAAAATAACTCCAAGACCAGACACAGAGCATATAACAATTTGATAGGAGGAAAATTGTATAGAGTTAGGATGAATTGGCAGGAAGGATGTAGAGATGTACAGGGAGTATAACAGAAGACCACTCAGTAGGAAGAGGTTTTATTGGGAGATCTTCATGCATCTTTCCTATACTATTGGATACAACAGAAAATAAAGTCTACAATAACACAGAATCATGCAGAGGCAATCACCTTTAAAGGGCCTTTCTAACATTCTTCTCATTGGTATGTGAAGAAGAAACGTTATATATGAAGCTTTCTGTAGGAAGAGTTGTTACAGAAATAAGATGCAAATGTATTATTATTGTATACTACAAATTTGCAGAAATTTTCTTTATTTTGCCAATATGTGACCTTTCTGCCAATGAACCATGCTGTATGGAACGGTAAAAATGAGGATAAGAAACAGAATAATTTGTTTTGTTTTTATTTAAATAATAAAAGAAAATTTTAGTTTGACAAATATGTAAAACACTAGACAAGTGAAGAATCTCTTCATTTTTTTATAATCAATTAACCCACCTTAGATAGTAAAACTTTCATTTTTGCTTTGAAGAGTTTATTCTAAAATTTAACATTTGTATATATCAGTTTCATGTTTTAATGCACCATATAATTGGTGCAGCAATGCTCTATCATATTACATATGTCTTTCTATTATTTGATTAATATTCAAACATTAGTTTTCCTAAAGAGTGCAAGATATTCTTTTTGAATTAAATGGGGAAGAAAGACTGTAATTCCACATTCCAAACTAGTGAAAGATTGGTGCAGGACAGTTGTATTCTGTTAATTATGTTTTAAATAAACTCTGATTGGCCAGTAGCCAGGCAGGAAGTATAGGCAGGGGGAACACCAGGCAGGAAGTAGAGGCGGGGCAATGAGAACAGGAGTATTCTAGGAAGGAGGAAGCCTATTCTTCCCCACTCCTGCCCAGACCATGGAAGAAGCTAAAGCCGCAAAACCATCCCATACCAGTTTGGAAATTATTATTAAAAGGGGTTATTTATTGGAGGGGAAAAAACTTACAGATCAATGTCCCAAACCACAGTCCTCTCATCGCAAACAGGAAACAGAGAGTCTGGCAGTCTGAACAGGAGCCAGAAGCAAGAGAGCGAGTGGAGGGCTGCCACTTTTTAAAATGAAAGAGACCATGCCCCAGTGGGCTGGGATCTTAAAGGCTATTTGCTAAAGGAGCAGAAGGAGCTCCCCCAGCAAGAAGCAAGATGTGACCTGCCCTTCTGAAAAAGGTACTGAGCCATGTGGGTAACATAGATAAGAATAGTGGGTTAATATAAGTTATAAGAGCTAATACAAAGCCTGAGCTAATTGGTCCAATCAGTTTATAACTTATGGAGACCTCTGTGCCATTTTCTTTGGACTTACCAGCTGTGGAAACTGGGCAGGACAGAAAACCCAACAACCACTACCCTCATGTTACAAAATGGCAACCATGTAGATAACTGCATTCACAGAAAGCCTGAGAAAGCTTGGGAAAGAATAAAGCATGTTTTCTTTGTAGCAGCAATTTCTCGGGTCTGCTCTGCTTGCTAGAGGCAAGCAAGCACTGTCACCTCAGAGAGGCTTCCTGACCCAGCTTTAGTTGTAAAGCCTTGTAGCTCTTTAGAGAGGTCCTGCCAAGAAGCACCTAATTTGTGTTGATAAAAAGCTGACCACATGCTTTTTGGTTTTCAGCTGTAGCAGGAAAACAGGTATGCCATTTTAAAATGGCCAGCTTTCAGGGTCATCCTTCCAGGACAAACTCTGACTTTTTCATGCAGGAGGTCAGACAACAAAGCATTTGAGTGTGGTTTGTGAGCACACTGCTGCAGCTTGCTTGCTGGCAGGGACCTTGAAACACCATAGACTTGTGGTAATAAACATGCCTGCATACGGTACCTCCACCATGAGGTTGGAATCGCAGAAAGCTAAGGAATGGGCTGAATCCAGCCGTGAAAGCCACAGCTTTAATCCTACCCATATTGCTTGGTAAATTAAAGACTCATTTAGTCAGAAAAAGAGAGAGATATAGTAAAGAGACATCTAAAGGAAAAAACCACCTAAATAGTTTACTGTGTGTTAAAAATATATGCTGGCTTGGGAGAGAAAAGAAAAAGGTTAAAGTCCTTAAAATAAAAAAGAAAGAGAGAGAGTAGTTAGGTGTGGTGGTACACACTTTTAATCCCAACACTTGGGAGGCAGAGGTAGATGGACTTCTGTACGTTCCAGGTGTAGTAGCATACACCTTTAATGCCAGCACTGGGAAGGCAGAGACAGGTGGATCTCTGTGAGTTCAAGGACAGCCTGGTCTACAGAGGGAGTTCCAGGACAAAGATACACAGAGAACCTGTATCAAAAAGCCAGAAGTTAAAAGTAAAAATAAAAGAAATGGAGGTTAAAATAAATCCACATAAGATGGAAAACACACAGAGAATCTAGGTACTGTATGTTATTATGCTCTCTTTGAATTATTTGAATGCTGAGAAAGGAGCAACAGCTGCTAAAAGATATTTGTTTATAAATGCTGCTGAACTAATCCAAGATAGGTATTTTGAAAATACCTTGACTTCAAAATTGAAGGTAAAAGGTACATTACTTTGGAGAAAATATTTTGCTTTTGTTTCCACAGGAAATGAGAGGCTGTGGATTCATTCTGATTTAAGAAAAATCAGGTTTGATCAAAGGAAGACCACCTGAGAAATCTCTGGTAGGAACAGATGATCTGGATGTCTGAATTCTACATCCAGAACAGATTCAAGACTGCTGTCTGAAATGATCAAGACTGACAGGATACTCCAGTCAGGACTTGATCAAACTTCTAAATTTTCTTTAGGTCCCCATAAGATTATCAGCACCCCTAACCAGCACGAAGTCACCTGGAATGCTATGCCCACATTCCCCAAAACTGTACTATGCCTATTTTCCTTTGTTTAAAAAAAAAAGAGGGGGAAGTGGTGCGTGACAGTTGTATTCTGTCAATTATGTTTTAAATAAACACTGATTGGGCAGTAGCCAGGTAGGAAGTTTAGGCAGGACAACCAGACAGGAAGTAGAGGCAGAGCAATGAAAACAGGATTATTCTGGGAAGAAGGAAGCATTTCCTGCAGTCCTGCCCAGATCACTGAAGAAGCAGGATGTGAACTGCCCCGCTGAAAGAGGTACTGAGCCATGTGGGTAACATTGATAAGAATAATGGGCTAATATAAGGTACAAGAGCTAATAAGAGGCTTGAGCTAATGGACCCATCAGTTTATAATCTTATGTGTGTGATTTTCTTTGGGACTTGCCAGCTGTGGGAACTGGGCAGGACAGAAACCCCAACAAGCCCGGCCCTCATGTTACAAAAGAACACAAGAAAAATGATGTGGAATTGTTTCCTGCATGATATATATTTCATATTGATGAGCAAAAAAACTCATGATTTCACAGATCTATTCAACACCCAAGAGTGAGCTTTTCATAAGCTCCTGTACAATGGTCCTGCTGCAAACATACAAAGAACTGCATCTCACAAAATTATTCTTTCTCAGGCTTCACTATTTTGCTTCTCTTTGTTCATTATTGTTTCCCTTCTTCTTTGCATTTTCATTTAGGAAACATTGTATTAGTATTTGAAAAATGAAAGTAAATTCTCCTCTCATACAATATATCACAAACAAGAATTTACCCTCTCTCCAGTTGTCTTGGGTTTCAGCAAGCTCCTCTGTTCCCCGGATCTATTCCCCCTGAGTTTTCTCTTCAGAAAAGAACAGGATTCTAAGAGAGGCCAAATAAGACAAAAGAAGATACAAAAATCCAAAATGAAAGCCTTCATATTGAGTCTGCACAAGGCAACCAAATAGGAGACAAAGAATCTCACAAGTAGATGAAGAAGTGAGAGACGCACCCATTCCCACCATTGTGAGTGCCACAGAAACACCAATATAACAGCCATAACTCCACTGTGTGTATCACAGTTTCTTAGGTGGAAGCAGGAGTTTGACATCACATATCTTCCTTAATCCCTTTTCTCTTGAGGATTTTATTGTTGTTGCATTTGCCATTCTCTCCTTGAATGCAGTGCTCACCTGCAGCTTACAATACTTGTTCATCAGTAAGCTCTGGGGCCCTACTGTCTCCTACATTGTCTTAGTTTTCCTTTCCTTGCTGAAATAAAACATTGACTAAAATCAACTTCAGAAAAACACGTATACACTTATACATTAAACCTTATATGTTAAGTTCCATCATGAATGGAAGTTATGGCAGAAACTCAGGCTGGTAACTAGAGACAGGAACTGAAGCAGAGACTATGAAGAAACACTGTTGAGTACAGTTAGATTTTTCTTTTCTTTTTCTTTTTATTTATTTATTTGGTTTTTTGAGACAGAGTTTCTCTGTAGTTTTTCGAGCTTGCCCTGGAATTAGCTCTTGTAGACCAGGCTGGCCTCAAACTCACAGAGATCAGCCTGCCTCTGCCTCCTGAGTGCTGGGATTAAAGGCGTGCGCCACCACCACCCAGCTTAGATTTTTCTTTTATTCTAGCCCCCTATTGGGATGACAAAAAGTTGGGGTTTTTTTTCTTCTTTACTTTTTAATTTTTCAGGGATCCACCACCCAAAGCATGATTAATAAAATATCAGAGTCAGAAGTTGGTTTTCACCCTGTATGTCAGAAAAGCAAAAGGGTAGTCACTGGCTCTTACCTTGACCTAAATCTGAAACAGCAATCCAGGTTCCAGGTAGTGCAGAATGATACTGTCAGAGAGCCATCTCCCATTTTATAATCCTCTCTAGATCTGGGTTACAGGTGTGCTCCACTGGGATTAAAGGCACCCATTGTCCGGTTCCTAGGGCAACGAGTATGGCTACTGGGATAAAAGGTGTGTCTTCCCACTGACTTGTCTATAATGCTAGCCAGTAAGGATGTTTTACTCCAGCTAAGTTTATTTATTAAAACACGAATGAAATTCTAATACAACTACAGAGCTTCCAAATATCTCACACAGAGAGACCTATTCGTACTTATAAACATCTGGCTTTAGCTTGGTTTGTTTCTTCTCAATGTTTTCTTAACTTAATTTATCTCAATTATGTTTTTTCTCCGGGCTTTTATCTTTCTCTTACTTCTGTAAACCTTACTCTCACTCTTATTCTGTGTTTTGCTGTGTAGCTGGGAGACGGCCCCCCTGATGTCTTCTTCCTGTTCTACCTTGTTCCTTTCTCCTCTCCTCCCAGATTTCTCTTTTTATGTATTCTCTCTCATGCCAGGCCAATTCTTTTTCCTCTCTAGCTTTTTGACATTCAGCTCTTTATTACTCCATCAGGTATTTTAGACAGGCAAAGAATCACAGCTTTAAAGAGTGAAAGAAATCAACATAAACCAAAGGAACATTTAATCTTTGCATCATTAAAACAAGTGTTCCACAGAAGAAAAAATAAAACACACCTTAAAATGGTATTCCACTCCAGCTGACTGGCCTGCTCTTCATGGTTTGCTCAGCGTACTTTCTTAAACCACCCAAAATAACCAGTGCAGGTGTAGTGCCACGCATAGAGGGCTGTCCATCCCAAATTAAGCATTGGACAAGAAAATGCTCCATAGACTTGCCTTCAGGCCACTCTGATAGAGGTATTTGCTCAACTAAGGATCCCGCTTTCCAACAGACCTTACCTTGTATCAAGCTGGAAATGAAAAGGAAACATCCAGTAGATATGATAACAGATGCAAACAACCATGACATTATTAAAAATATGAGTGATTGGGCTTCCATATTATATCCCTGAACTGTCTTTGGAGGCAGCATACTGACAGCCATCTATCTCCCTATCACCAATCTGTATTGTTTTCAGGGTGTATCAAACCTGCACAAGGACATTGACATAAGGATTCCCACTGCTATTGATGGTAATAAGATGGAATGTATAGCTTGATTCCTATGTCAATAATTAAAAGAATGGTCATTTAATTAAAGGATGGTCATGAACCTACTATTTCTGCATCTATTGACTTTTCTTGTCTTTTTTGATTCATGTTATAATTTCTGTTATATGTCTTACCCATTGCTTACCTTTCCCTCAGTATTTCTAGGGGAGATTAGTTACACAGTGGAGAGCAGTGGATGAAGCAGTAACAATATTTATGACTGCTTAAATGGCTGGATCTTCCATTGAGCACACATATTTAAGCAACATGACACTTGTTTATATTTTTATCACTACAACTCCTGTTCAGCTAGCATCATTATCAATTGGACAGTACAACATGAGAAGAAATCATCTTCATAGTAATTCACATGGAGAAATTCCAATATAATGGAAAGATTCCATTACCCAAATCACTACATTATAAGCAGTGGTCATTTCCCCACATCCATTCACATCATGCAGATGTCAAAAAAAGATAGGAATAGCAAACTTGTTAAGAATCAGAAGATGAAAAAGAAATCCTGGGGTCCTTGGTCTAGGGACCTTGCTCATACAGATTCACCAATCAGAAACTCTATTCAGGTTAACTGACACCTTGAACTTCAATTGCCACCTGCTGCTCCACTTACACAGCCACTGGCAGCTATTAAACAGGCAACTCACAAAAGCATAACTGGCCTGGGAAGTCATTGTGCACATCTTTAATCCCTGTACTAGAGAGACAGAGGCAGGAGGTTCTCTGTGATTTCAAGGCTAGCCTAATCTACAAAGTGAGTTACAGAACTGTCATAATTTTTATACCATGAAACCCTGTCTTCAAAAACAAAACAAAATTTAAAAAGCCCCACAAAATAAATCATAACTGGTATTAAAATATTTGCCTACCTGTCCAATTGGAGGACAAGTAGCAACCTTCATTCCTAAATTGTGCAAATACAGCTTGAATATTTCCTATAATTTTTCCTGGAGCCTCGAGAGGAACCCTTTTGACAAGGTACTACAATATTTCATATTTTTCCTTCTGAATTTTGGTCTTGCTTTGGACTGTTTAATCCTGATTATGCTCATAACCTTTCTTTGTGAACCAGGAATGTTCATTCTGCAACATTTCATGTTGGAAACAATAGTCTCCCTTAAGCATAAGGTAGAGTGTAATCAGATAAGAAGTACTTGTCAGTATCTACGAGTTGGAGAAATGTGTTTGTTAAATGAGAATGGCAACCATTGCCCCACATTTTCAAATTATTGTTTCTCAGTTGGTAGACTATTTTAGGAAGGAGTAAAATTGTGAAAGAGTTGTGCCCAAGGGAGTGGGTTTTGCGGCTTCAAAATTCTTAAAAAATTCTTAAATAATGCAGTGTGCACTCTACCTCCTTATTGAGGGCCATGTTGGCCCTCAGCTTTTTCTTCTCTGTTTACGAGAACATAAATGACTCTAGCTTTCTAGAACTGCATGGCACTTTACTGCTTTAGTTTGTAAATCGCCTTGGACATGGTTTATTTCATCCAGAATTGTTCTGTGGAAAATCAGAACACAGAAAAATCTCCCCTTCTAACCATAGAAACCAGGGAGGAGCTCTTTACAACTATAGTTCAGAGTAGATAGCACAAATCCCATGCCTTTGATGGTAGATGTGATCCCAACATTGACGAACTTCTATGAAGACACAATGATGTTGAGGACATTCTAATTTATTTCTAGCCAACCAGTATGAAATTATTTATAAAAATCTCTCTTCTCTGGCTGTGTGTCATGCTAAGACTGATGGTCCAAAGGCTCAGGATTAAATGCCTATGAGCATTTATTAAAAACTCACTCTATATTATGCAGTGCAGTATTATACTTAGTGAACCAATGACAACTCAAATATCAACTGAGTTCCTGGCTCAAATGAAGAAAACAAATCAGATCTGCGTATATATTTTTAAAAAGTCTTAGGTCTTTTTGAGATGGACCTTACTTTGTAAGTGACTATGTGAATCATCATTGCCTCAGATTTACAGGTATCAGATTGAATTTAACTCCCAATACCAGGAATTAATAGCCTGTGTTACCATGTTTAAAATTGTTACTGTTGAAAATGATACTATGGGCACCAGTGACAGACACTAAAATGATTTTAAAGATACTCTATTGCCCAAATTTTTGAGTTCTCCTTTTCTAAAATGTTACTCAGTTTTGTTATTTCCGTGTGTGTGTGTGTGTGTGTGTGTGTGTGTGTGTGTGTGTGTGTGTGTGTCTATGTAGACTATGCAGGACATGCTTTGAAAGTCACAGTGATCTTCCAGTCACACTGTCTGGATTTATGTTACTAAAAGAATGCAGTAGTACGCACAACTGGAGAAATAACTTTTATGGTGCATTCAATTTCTTTTTTATGGTTTTGTTGTGATTATTTTTTTAAAGATTTATTTATTTATCATGTATACAGTGTTCTGCCTGCATGTATACCTGCAGGCCTTAAGAGGGCACCAGATCTCATTACGGATGGTTGTGAGCCATCATGTGGTTGTTAGGATTGAACTCAGGACCTCTAGAAGAGCAGTCAGTGTTCTTAACCTCTGAGCCATCTCTCCAGGCCCTGTTGTAGATATTTTTACAAATCTAATATTAATCATGATTTCACGTATATGGGTGTTTTTCATATATGCACATCTCTGTATCCCATTCATGCTTGGTGTCCAAGAAGGAAAGTAGATGGTATTGGAACGCCTAGTAATGGAGTTACAGAAAGTACTAAGCATCTATATGTACTGGGAATGGAACCTGGCTACTGTGGAAAAATCTCCAGTACTCTTAACTGCTAATGTATTATCCAACTCAAGTTTTCTGTTTTTTTTTTTTTATTGTTTCATGTCCAAGGAAACCTAATCATGATCAGACTCCTGATGCTGATTTAAACAACTTGACTTTCCCTCCAGTGAGAGCATTAACCTCAGGTAGGGGTGAAGTTTCTAATTGTTTACCCAATAGGGTATTGTCAGCCCCTAAACCATAAGACTACAACTAATAAACTCATCTGATTTTATTCACATATTTCAGTGTTTTCTTCATATATACTTAACAAGTAAGACACTGGAAGCGAAATATCTGGGATATGATGGAAGGAAGGCAAAACAGGAAAGTGATGAAATGTCTTTCAATTAAAATGTACAGAAAATAATTTTAAATAAAAGAAGTTAAGCATGAGAGATGTCTCAGTAGTTAAGAACACTTGGTGTTATTACAAAAGACTCAGGTTCAATTCCCAGGCCCCACAAAGTAGCGAACCATTTGTTGTAACTCTAATCTCAGGATTCTTGATTCCTTCTTCAATTTCTGTAGTTACTGTGCACCTAAACATGCAGACAACACACATATAACTAAAATTTAAAAAAAAATATTTAGGAAAAAGAAAGAATGGAATTCTCTACAGTGATGTCACAGCCCTGAGACAATAAGCAGCATTGTTAGTTAAACACACTCATTCTGATCTTGCATGGCAGCACCTGTGGCCTTCTACAGAGCCAGCAGGCTCAGAGACTAAAGCAGCCATATTCTCAGGTTAAACTAGATCACTAGAACCATGCATCTAATAACAGATTACTGATAGCTAAGTCTTGAAATTTCCTGTGGTTGTGCTCTCTGTTTTTTGGATCTGGGGAATTGTGGCACTGATACATTTAACTTTTAGATCTAACATCATGAATCACAGGCAGAACAGGCTCCAAAGCAATCTGCATTCACAGTGTCTTTTACTTGGCTTTCGATTAAGAAGTTGTAGTGCAAGACATACTTGCCAGAGGCATTCTTTCCATTATTTTTAAAATTTACATATGTTCCTGCTTGACATTGAGAGAAGAATGTCCAGAAATGCCTCTGCCTTTACATTGTGATCATGTTGATCATGTTCAGAAGTGACCAACTATCCTCAGAAAAAAAAATGTCCAGATTCCCTAAGTAAAATCCCCATGCATTCTTTGTTTAGGAAAAGCATTGCTTTGGAAATAATACCAATAGACCCCTTATCACATGAAGTAAGAAATCTCCCTCATTTCTTCTGTATTGGCTGCTGTTATGGCATATGAAAGAAAATATTCAAGACTTGAAAAATGAAATAAAGACAATAAGGAAAACACAATTCGAGGGGATTACAGAACAGAAATCAAGAGAAAATTATTAGGAACCACAAACACAAGCATGAACAGCAGAATACAAGAGATGGAACAGAGAATCTCAAGCGCTGAAGATACAATAGAGGAAATATAATCATCAGTCAAAGAAAACATTAAATATAACAAAAGCTTAACCCAAAATATACAGGAAATATGGGACACCCTGAAAAGTCCAAATCTAAGAATAATAGGTATAGAAGGAGAAGATGTCCATCTGAAAAGCACAGAGAAAATATTTAACAAAATCATAGAAGAAAACATTCCCAACCTAAACAAAAATTTTCTTATGAAGAAACAAGTAGATTACAGAACACCAAACAGACTGGAACAAAAAAATGTCCCCTCACCACATAATAATCAAAACACTAAACATACAGAATAAAGGAAGAATATTAAGAGCTGCAAAGGAAAAAGACCAAGTAACATATAAAGGCACACCTATCAGAATTACACGTGACTTTGCTCAGGAGACAATGAAAGCCAGAAGGACATGGTCAAGTGTCATGCATACATTAAGAGACCATGTGGATGCCAGCCCAGACTACTATACCCAGCAAAACTTACAATCACCACAGATGGACAATACAAGGTATTTTTTTTGACAAAACCAGATTTAACCAATACCTAGCCACAAACCCAGCCCTACACAAAATAATAGATGGAAAACTCCAACCCAAGGAAGTTGGCTACAAGAACAAAAACACAGGCAATTGATGGTCTCAGTAGCAAATCCCAAAGAAGGGAAAACACACAAATTAGCATCACCAACAATAAAAACTAAATTAACACGATAGCAATCACTGGTAATTACTATCACTTAAGATAAATGGACGCAACTCACCTATAAAAAGACACAGGCAAAAAAGAAACACACCTCAACCTCAAAGACAGACATCATCTTAGAATAAAGGGTTTGGAAAAAATATTCCAATAAAATGGACCTGAGAACATACTGGGGTAGTTATCCTAAATCTAACAAAATAGACTTCAAACTAAAATCAATCAAAAGAGATGAAGAAGCACATTTCATATGGGTCACAGAAAAAAATACATCAAGAGATAATCTCAGCACTGAACATATGCCCAAATACAAGGGGACACTCATATGTAAAAGAAATACTTCTAAAGCATAAATCACACATTAAACCCCACACACTACTAGTGGGAAACTTCAACACTCCACTCTCACCACTGGACAGGTCAGTCAGACAAAAAATTAACAGAGAAATAAGGGAACTAACAGATGTTATAACTCAAATGTACTTAACAGACAGCAATACTAATTCCACAAAGCCCAAAAACACATGGACATTAAACAGTGCTCACCTGAATCATCAATGAATCAAGGAAGAAATAAAGGGCAAAATTAAAGACTTCCTAAAATTCCATGAAAATGATCACACAACATACCCAAATTTATGGGACGCAATGAAAGCAGTGTTAAGACGAATGTTCATAGTACTAAATGCCTACATGAAGAAGCTGGAAAAATTCCACACTTGTGAATTACCAGAATCTTTGAAACCTTTAGAAAAACAGAAGGAAACTCACCCAAGAGAACTAGATGGCAGGAAATAATATAAATGGAGAGTTGAAATCTACAAAATAGAAACAAATCAATACAAAGAATCAATGAGACAAAGATTTGGTTCTTAAAGAAAATCAACAAAATAGACAAACCTTTAATCAAAGTAACCAAAAGACAGAGAAAGAATATCCAAATTAACAAAATCAGAAATTAAAAGGGAGAACATATCAAAAGACATGGAGGAAATACAGAGATATTCAGGTCATATTTTCAAAACCTGTACTCCACAAAATTGGAAAACTTAAAGGAAATGCACAACTTTCTAGATAAATATCACTTAACAAAATTAAATCAAGACAAGATAAGCAAATTAAACAGACCTATAACTGCTGAAGAAATAGAAACAGTCTCCCAACCAAAAAATGCCCAGGACCAGATGGTTTTAGGTCAGAATTCTATGAAGACTTTCAAAGAAGAACTACTACCAATAGTCCTCAAATTATTCCACACAACAGGAACAGAAGGAACATGGCCAAACTCTCTTTATGAGGCTACAATTACCCTGATAGCCAAACCAAAGAAAGACATTACTAAGAAGGAGAATTACAGACCAATCTCACTTATGAACATTGATGCAAAAATACTAAATAAAATACTGGCAAGCAGAATCGAGGAACACATCAAAACCATGACCCACCATGATCAAGTCGGCTTCATCCCAGAGATGCAGGGATGGTTCAAAATATCTATCAATGTAATCCACGATATAAACAAACTGAAAAATAAAATCCACATGATCATCTCATTAGATGCTGAAAAAGCATTTGACAAAATACAACATCCCTTCATGATAAAGGTCTTGGAGAGAGTATGGATGCAAAGAATAAAATTAAACATAATAAAGGCAATGTACAGCAAGCCAACAACCAACATGAAACTAAATGGAGAGAAACTCCCAGTGATTCCACTGAAATCAAGAACAAGACAAGGTTGCCCACTCCTTCCATATCTATTTAATATAGTTCTTGAGGTCCTAGCTAGAGCAATAAGACATAAAAAGGAGATCAAGGGGATACAAATCGGAAAAGAAGAAGTCTGACTTTCACTATTTGCTGATGATATGATAGTTTACATAAGTGATCCCAAAACCTTTACCAAGGAACTCCTAAAACTCATAAATATTTTCAGGAATGTAGCAGGATACAAGATTAACTCAAAAAAGTCACTAGCCCTCCTGTACACAGGTGATAAAAGGGCTGGGGAAGAAATCAAAGACACAACAACCTTCACAATAGTCACAAATAGCATAAAATATCTTGGAGTAACTCTAACCAAACATGTGGAAGACTTGTATGGCAAGAACTTTAAATCTTTAAAGAAAGAAATTGAAGAAGACACCAAAAAGTGGAAAGATCTCCCATGCTCTTGGGTAGGCAGAATTAACATAGTAAAAATGGCAATCTTACCAAAAGCAATCTACAGATTACATGCAAAGCCCATCAAAGTCCCAGCAAAATTCTTCACAGATATGGAAAGATGGTCCTCAACTTCATATGGAAAAGCAAAAATCCCAGGATAGCCAAAACCAATCTTGTACAATAAAAGAACTTCTGGAGGCATCACAATCCCTGACTTCAAACTCTACTACAGAGCTACAGTACTGAAAACAGCCTGGTACTGGCATAAGAACAGACAGGAGGACCAACGGAACTGAATAGAAGACCTGGATATTAATCAAACACCTGATTTTTGACAAAGAAACCAAAAATATGAAATGGAAAAAATAAAGCATATTTAACAAATGGTGCTGGCATAAGTGGCTATCAACATGTAGAAGAATGAAAACAGACACATATCTATCACCATGCACAAAACTCAAGTCCCAATGGATCAAAGACCTCAACATAAAGCCAGCCACAATGAACCTTATAGAAGAAAGTGGGAAATGCAATTGAATGCTAGGCACTGGAGACCACTTCCTAAATATAACCCAGCAGCACAGACACTAAGAGAAAAAATTAATAAATGGGACCTCCTGAAACTGAAAAGCTTCTGTAAAGCAAAGGACATGGTCAACAAGACAAAATGATAGCCTAAACAGTGGGAAAAGATCTTCACTAACCCCACATCAGACAGAGGTCTGATCTCCAAAATATACAAGGAACTCAAGAAATTGGTCATTAAAAGAACACATAATCTAATAAAAAAAAAATGGAGTACAAACCGAAACAGAGAACTCTCAACAGAGTTATCTAGAATGGCTGAAAGACACTTAAGGAAATGTTCAAAATCCTTAGTCATCAGAGAAATGCAAATCAAAACAACTCTGAGATTCCAAGAATGGCCAAGATCATAAACACTGATAACAAGTTATGCTGGAGAGGTTGTGAGGTAAAGGGAACACTTCTGCATTGCCAGGGGAAATGCAAGCTGATACAGCCCCTTTGGATGACAGTGTGGTGATTTCTCAGAAAATTAGGAAACAACCTTCCTCAAGACCCAGTAATATCATTTTTGGGTATATATCCATAGGACGCGCAATCGTGCCACAAGGACATGTGCTCAACTATGTTCATAGCAGCATTGTTTGTCATAGCCTGAACCTGGAAACAACGGAAATGCTTCTTGATCAAAGAATGGATAAGGAAAATGTGGTACATTTATACAATGGAGTACTACACAGCAGAAAAAAATACCAACAGCTTGAATTTTGCAGGAAAATGAATGGAGCTAGAAAACATTATTTTGAGTGAGGTAACCCAGACCCAGAAAGACAATTATCACATGTACGCACTCATAGGTGCTTTTTAAACATAAAGCAAAGAAAACCAGCCTACAATCCACAATCCCATAGAATTTAGACAGCAATGCATATACTAAGAGAGACTTACATAGAGCTAATCTAGTAGGAAGTAGAAAAAGACAAGATCTCCTGAGTAAATTGGAGCATGGGGACATGGGGGAGGGTTGATGTGGGAGGGCAGAGGCAAGGAGGGGAGCAGAGAAAAATGAAGAGGTCAATAAAAATCAATAAAAAAAAAAAAGAAAAAAATCTTCAGGTGTCAGCCATCTGTCCAAGCGTTATGAGGCCTCTATTTTGTCTGCTCCTGTAAAATCATATGGACAAAAATCCCGTGAATTCATTAATAATTTAACCTTTTTTGATTGCACCTTTTTCTTCAATCACATAAGTACACTTATCTAGATGTAAAGTTTTGTAGATGTGTATAAGTACCTCTTTTGTTTCTGTGATAAACAAAATGTCTAAGTCAATTTATGAAAGAGTTTAATGTGACCCTATATTCCATAGGGATACAGGATGACCCTGAATGTGTCATGACAAGTGTCAGACATAGGAGCTACATTGGGAAGCTAAACACTCACATCCTCAGGCTGCAACATCAACCAGGTGTAGTAACTTGAAATGATGTGTGGATGTACACCCTCAAGCACAACCCCCGTGACATATTTCTTCCAAGAGGACAATGTTTCCTAAATCTTCCAAATGATGGCCCCAATTGAGAAGGATTTATTATTCTAACTTCAAGTCTACATAGTTGCTTTCTGTTACATGAGACCATTTCTGATGAAGAAAAATTCTGTAAGTAAGCCGTTAAATGCCTCAAGATGTGGGTTACAGGAATGAATGCCTATTAGAGAAAAACGTTCAAGACTGAAAGTTTGTTTGGTAACAATTTGAATTAATTTTAATTATGTAATGTTCTTGCATCTTTGTGTGGTATGTAAATGTTCATGCTTGTTCCCAAAAAGGATAGACCCATGTGTATTCCTGTATCAGGAACTACAGGAAGTTCCCCAAAATCTGACATTTTCTTCTGGCAATGAGCTTGACAAAACTGTTCCTTCATTTTTCAAGCCTTGTAAATATTTTAAATCTTCTTGACGTCAGGTAGCAGGGAGGAATTCCTGCAAGAGAAAAACCCACTTCATGTAAATGATTTGGTAAAGCATTTAGACAACACAGTTGGCAGTAGTTTCAAGAAATTCTTGTCTCGTGTGTTTTTCGTTATGAAGAATGTTAATTATTTACTATGGTCACTCAAGACTGATGGTGCAAATCACTGCATTGTGGTTTCTAATTTGCAATGTCTGAGATAGATATTAAGTGTTCTATACATTTACCAAATCCATTAGGTGAAGGTTATTTTGTGGTCTTTGTGTTATTTCTGTGGCTTTTGTACATCTCCTATTGTGGTTTCACTTAGTGACAGGTACTTTTCTGCTGAAATATATAGAATAAGATGTCCAGCATTTCAGTGATACATGATTTATTTAAATATCAGGCAGTGTGTGATCGTGCTTTTCAAGTAAGGGTGTCTGTGAAAGGGTAGAGCATTGTTGATCCTGGTTTGTTTTTCATATCTTTACAAATTCCCTTGAGATGTTTGTTATCCAGGCTAGCTCATATGTCAGTAATTATTTATGGATATATTTGAACTAATATCCCTCATATGTTAATCTCTTGAGTGTAAGTATAAGAGTAGATGATATGCCCAATATTTGCTGTGCAATCAATACATTTTAACAAAGTTAATGTTAAAATGCTTAATAGAGAATATAAAAAATTAAATACATCATATGTTTATCCACAGCAACCTTTTCATTAAACTGGTAGAGATGTGATAATGTAGTCTAATCAGTCGTCAATTGTTTGTTTCCTAGTATAGCTTGATATCTTCATGTTACTTATATATTATCTAAAGTGCTATACATATTCCTGTCCCCATTAGTTATCCATTTATCACTTCATTATGAATTGCTTTCTTCTAAGGGAATTATCCAGAGATGCCAGATAATGTAATATCAATGAGATTTATTTAAAAGAAGCTCTGTTTGTGTATGTGTAATATGATCATGGGATTTAGGCCTGACAGATATGTGGAGACCATAAGAGAACATTGTGGTGTCGACTCTTGGCTCTCTTCATATGCTGATCAAGATTAGGTTACCAGCCTTGTACACCATACACATTTCCAACTGGGTGATCACCCTGATAAGTTGAAACTTTAAGTTGATAAAATATTGCCTTCTTTTCAGATCAGAAAAAGAAGAAAACTTTTGCAATTGAAAATGATAAAATGCTATCACTTTTTTCCTTATTGCTTTTTTGTGGAATGTGTTTTCTCTGAATTAAACACTTGTTCACAACATTTTCTGAGAACCCAAAATTAATGCCTTACTTAGGATTGCCTTAGTGGGTAAAGTTTGTTGCTGCTAAGCCTGATGACTTGAGTTTGTCACTGTATATGCCAAGTGCATGCCGGGTACTAGTGGAGGCCACAAGAGGGTATCTGATGCCCTGTAACAGGAGTTAAAGAGAGTAGAAAGCTGTCTGGTGGTTGTGGGATTCAAAGTCTGGCCCTGTGGATGAGCAGCCAGTGTTCCTATCTGCTGAGCCATCTATTCAGCCAAGTGAAAATGTCGTTATAACAGTAAGGTGTGAAAGGATCATCCTGAGTTCATCTCTGCCTCAATCCCTATGACCCTCCACCAAAAAAACACAAGATGGGCATGGCAGTGGTGGCACAGGCCTTTAATCCTAGCACTTGGGAGGAAGAGGCAGGTGGATCTCTTTGAGTTCAAGGCCAGCCTGGTCTACAAGAGCTAGTTCCAGGACAGCCAGGACTGTTACACAGAGAAACACTGTCTCAAATAAATAAATAAATAAATGAATGAATGAATGAATGAATGAATGAATAAATAAATACAAGATGGATATGATCAGAAACTAACTTAGACATGGTGCATAAAGATGTCTCTGAGCTGAAATATCCGCAAAATGTGGGAAGAGTACGAAAAATTCTTCAGGAGAGAAACTGACATACAAGTCTTTAAAAAGTGACAGACACATGATGAAGCCACAAGATTAATTTTTGCACAAATGTGGTAAATAGTCAGCAATGGGAGACCACAATGACACAGGTCGGCCAGAACCCTGCCGGTGTTTATGTGTCCTGTAAGGAGAGGAAGGGAATTGAGGCGTTAAAATGGCTTTTCTGAATGTGGTCACAGTCTGCTTCCCTGACGACTGTAAAACTTTCAGTTAGGAGCCTTGAATAGTGGTGACTCCAAATGACATGCAGATTTTCAAGAAATTCTGGGACTTAAAAAGGAAGTAACCCTAAGGCTTGGACAATCAGGCATTTATAGAGAGTATTTATTTATAGTATTGAATGGTTAGAGGGGTTGCTTTGTTTGTGGAAGCCAGATCAAATTGCCAGAGGGCAATATTTGGGGTGTGCCTGAGGACAAGTTTACTCTTTCTATGTTCTCTGAATCCACTCAGTTGTTGTGTGTCATGGATCAGCCTCGACAAAAATACCTCTTGCCAGACTAGAGGCACGAGGAGTCAGGAAATATTAGTGAACAATATAAAGACATGAATGAAAATAATAAAATGGGAAACATATAAGATAATATCAGGAGGGAATTCCAGTGAGTACTGAAATTCCCCCATGTTTAATTTCCAATTGCTTTAAATACACCTGACTCCAAAAGGTAGGAATAAAAACTAGTAAAATTGTGAATCCCATGAAATTCAAATTTGCCTAGGACTCTCATTCTGGGAAAAGACTGAGAACGCAGGGTAAAAATTTCCTGAATGAAGAACATTTACTCCTTATCTGTTGACATTGCAGGGGAAACAGGAGGTGAGAATCAGGGAGAGTTTTGCATATGGGAATAATCATTAAATTACCTTTTGCATATATTTTACTTTCTATCTAAAGCTGTTAGGACACCTAGGGTGAACTTGTTAACTTACATTTTCATCACTGTTCCAAATTAGTCAAACTGGACAAAAACCATGTTTTCAATTGTTATTAGAAATTTGCTTTGGCCTTTTCTACTGTTTTTATTTTTCAAAAATTATTTACTTGAAATATTTTATTCATTTTACATACCAACCACAGTTGCCCCTCCCCCCCCTCATCCTGCTGCAGCCCATCTCCCCTCCACCGCACTCCACACTCACTCCTCCTGAAGGGTCAAGGCCTCCTATGGGGAGTCAACAAAGCCTGGCACAATAAGTTGAGGAAGGATAAGTCCCTCCCTCTATATCAACGTTGAGCAAAGCATCCCATCATAGGGAATGGTATCCAAGAAGCCACCTAATACATCAGGGATAGATCCTGGTCCCACTACCAGGAATCTGTTACCCACATGCAGAGGGTCTAGTTCAGTCCCATTCAATTTTTCCAACTGTTGGTCTAGTGTGCATGAATTCCCATGAGCTTAGATCAGCTCTCTTCATGAATGTCCCCATCATGATCTTAATACCCCCCACTTGTTCATATAATTGTTTTTCCCTCTCTTTGCCTGGAGTTCTAGAGTTCTGTCTGGTGCTTGGCTATGGATCTATGCACTTGCTCCTTTCAGTTACTGGAAGAAGGGTATTTGATGACAGTTAGGGTAGTCACCAATCTGAATACAAGGGAAGGGCAATTCAGGCACCCTCTCCACCATTGCTAAGATTCTTAGCAGGGGTCATACTTGTAAATTGCTGCAAATTTATCCAGCACCATATTTCTCCAAAAACTCATGATTGGTCTCTCTTTGAAAATATCTCTTTCATTGCTCTTCCACTCCTTTCCTCCCCCAACTTAAACATCCTGTTCCATCATGTTCTCATCCCTTTCTCTCCTTACTACCATGCCATGAACAGTTTACCCAGGAGATCTCATTTCATTTCTCTTCCAAGGGCAATTTATGCATCACTCTTAAGATCCTCCTTGTTATCTGACTTCTCTGGATCTGTGGATTGTAGTCTGGTTATCCATTGCTTTATAATTTGTGTCCATTTATGAGTGAGTACATACTCTGTTTTCCTATCCGGATATGGGTTACCTCACTCAGGATAATTTTTTTCTAGTTCTGTCCACTTTACTGCAAATTTCATAATGTCATCATATTTTTACAGCCAAGTAATATTCCATGTATAAATATGGAATATTTCCTTATACATTCCCTTATACATTCTTTGGTTGAGGAGCATTTAGGCTGCTGTCAGGTTCTGGGTATTATGAGTAGTGCTGCCATGAACATATTTGAGCTAGTGTCCTTGTGGTGTGATTGAGCATTCATTGTGTTTGTACCCAAAGTTTTGATGCTTGGTCTTGAGGGCAGATTGATTCCTAATTTTCTGGTATTCACCATATTTATTTCCAAAGACTCAGAGTTCCAAGAATGACTATGACTGGTTGAGGTGAGTGTCCAGAGTACTCTCTGTACTTCCACCAACAATGGAAGAGTGTCCCCCTTACTGCACATCTTCTTCTACAGAACTGTCCTCAGTCTTTTTGATCTTAGTCATTCTGACAGGTGTAAGACTGTATCTCAGAGTCCTTTGATTTGAATTTCCCTGATGACTAAGGATGTTGAACAATTCCTTAAATGTATTTTGGCCAACTGAGGTTCTTCTGCTCTGAATTCTCTTGGTAGATCTGTACCCTATATTTATTGGATTATTTTGCAGTTTGACGTATTGCTTTTAGATATATATATATATATATATGTATGTATGTATATGTATGTATGTATATTTAAGGAATAGTGTGACTAGGAATCTCTAACTCACCCAAAATTCACTCTATAGAGTAGACTGTCCTAGGACATAGAGTGATCTGCCCACCTTGTCTTCAGAGTGCCTGTTTTAGTGATGGGCCCATCACAACTAGAAGACTTGCTCTTTTAATTGTTTTAATATGGAAGAGTGGCTGAACCTGGTTGCTTATGGTTGCCAGGAAGTGTTGTATCAAGAAGGGACCTATCAATTGCAACCCTCTTGCCATAAATTCTACTGTCTTGCATCTATAAACAATATAGTTTTCCTTTATCATTTAGTCTGTTAAAATTCATCAAGGGACTAGGGTACAGCTGTGACTTTTCTATAAATGGTGAATAAAGTTAACTGTGATGCTCTTCTTGCTCCTCCAATCACTCTTGTTTTTAATAATTTAGTTAACCACATTTTATGTGGATTGGTATGAATTTATCAGATCCCCAGAAACTGGAGTTATAGACAGTTGTTAGTTGTCATGTGGGTGCTGGGATTTGAACCCAGGTCTTCTGGAAGAACAGCCAGTGCTCTTAACTGCTGAGCCATCTCTCCAGCCCCCCTCCCATCACGCTTATGCCTGAATAAATGAAGCTGAAGCAATCTAAGTCAGGCATGGTGGCACAGACCTGAAGCCATGAGACTTAAGGTAGAGGCAGGAATTTCAGGCTTTTCAAGATATCTGAGGTGAGAAGAGTGAATTGGGTATGGCATCAGACACAGAGTTCCAAGAATGACTGTGATTGGTTGAAGTGAGTGTCCAGAGTACTCCCTGCAACTCCAGAACTTCAGGGCCATTACACCAGCAATTGCAGCTGAGTTTCTACGCACAGCTTTTCTAATTTTGAAAATGTGTCCTGTCCAAAGAAGCCTAGGTAAATCTGTGATCAGATCATGTTCATTAAGGAGTGGAGTTTTCATTTACATGTGAGAATTTGACTCAGGTAGGAATGTGATAACTAATTGCATATCCAAAAGAACATGTTCAGCCATGAAACTATAGACACACAACCAACAGAAATGGGATCAGTAGGTTGTATGCATGTTTTTGTACACACTTAGTCTCACATACCTAACAAGGAGCAAGTTTTAAGGAAATAACTTGTGAAGGGGTGAAGAGAGGACAAAGAAGGATGAAAATCGTGTAATATATTTTAATAAAAGTAAATTTTAAATAAAAAAACAGCTGAAGAGAGAGTTTAGGAGTTAAGAGGACTAGCTACTGTTACAGAGGACAAAGGGTCCACTGGAGAAAAACATGGTATCTAATCATCTCCTGTAACTCCAGCACCAAGGGGTCTGATGCTCTCTTTTCCTGCTGCAGGTTCTGCGCACAGAAAATGTCAGGCAAACACCCATATAGCAAAAAACAAAAGCCCTGAGGCAGACACCAGGCAAACCTGGTTAAACTGAACTTCTGATCCTGCAGGGAAGCAGCTCTGACCTTCTTATCTGGATGGCCCTCTTTTAGACAAAACAGTTTTTCTACAGTTAGAATATCTCAGCAAGTCTCTTCATTTAATAACAGCTTTCACAGTGGTTACAGGCAACTTTTCCTTTATTTTTTCTGTATTGAAATCCTTTGCCTCTTATATGTATGAGAATTATGGCAATGCTACATCTTTTATATACATTATTGTTTGAAATAAATAATATATGATCCAAAAGACAGATTTCTTCTTTACATCTTCCTTGTTCTAGGTGGCTAGACTTGCTTCTCTCTATTTATACTTTTCAATGCATAATTGGGATCTGAGCCTGAAAGAGACATAAGGCTGACAGCATACGTGGAATGCAAAGTCTGTTCTAGGCTGCCTCCTCCTTTACCATTAGCCAGAACTTGATGCATGCTGGAATTAAGGAGATTTTTGTTTGTTCAACTTTCAAGTTTTCAATTTGATTTACCCCTGGGAAGGCATATAAATTCTACAACAGCTGAATATCCAGCCTTTTAGAAAAATATTTCTGAGACAAGTTTTATTTTGACACAAGTAGCCTTGATCCCAATCTGTTACTCTTTGGGGCAATGATCTATCTGTCCTTTTTAGTATTCCAACTAAATTTTAAGTTTAAAGACTGTATCACCACAAAGTTTAAAATTACTCATTTGAGTCATGTGATCAATTGTTCTTCGAAGTAACAGGGAAAGGATTCACATATAGAGCATGGTTTCTCCTTCAGATCAGAATAGGAGGAATAGTTGAGTATTGAGTACACCACCAGGGGAAAAAGGGAAGGCAGTCAGTTTCTGGAGTGAACATTATGAAAAAAAATTACTGATTACGGGAAACAAAGTAAACAGAGTCTTTGGGTGTACCTGCCCCTCAGATTCCTTCAGTTTCCAACTGAGACATTACAACTGATAAAAAATGTCTAAGCACAAAAAAATGAATCCCCTCACATGTCTCAGCATGTCTCTATTGTTCTCTCTTTCTTGTTCTCTCCTTGACCACACTCAGAATCTACTGCAGTTCTCCTGGAATAGTGTATTACCACTGCCTGGTCTGTAAGGTTAAGCATATGGGATGTTTTACTGTCTGATATTCAGGCAAGGTTTATTTATTAAAATACAAATGAAATGTCAGTACAACCCCCAGCTGTTAAACAAATCACACATGGAGAGACATACTCTTACTTATAAACATCCAGACTTAACTTGGCTTGTTTCTTGCACATTTTTCTTAATTTAAATTATCCCAACTATCTTTTGTCTCTGGATATTTTTCTTTTTCTTACTTTTGTAAATCTTACTTTCACTCATTGTAATGGTCTGTGCTGTCCTTTTAAGAGACAAGCCACGCCCACTCCCTCCCTTGTCTGCTCAGGCAAACTGATCTTCAGCTTCCAGCCTGAGTCCTTTCCTTTCCATCTCTCTACCAAAGAGGCAGCTTCTGTCTCCCTTCTCCCCACTTCTCCCTTTCCCCCATCTCTCTCTTTGCCAATCTCTCTGCTCTTCTCCCCTTCTCCCCTTTCCATTCCAAAGCCCTGTAAATAAATATTCAACTTCACTCTGCATGGCATGTCCATCCATCTGTCTCTCCTCATGGGACTGACTGTCCCATCGAGGACTCTCATCCTCCACAGGGCTCTCTGCCTGGGACTCGCTGCCCCTCATGGCCCACTGCAGCCATTCGGGGACCTGGACACTCCCTGTCTGGGACTGGCTGCTCTGGGGGCCTGCAGCCTCTCTGCCATCCCTCAGATAACCACAGCATTTTTACTTAAACCATAACACTCATTCTCTGTGTTTTACTATCTAGCTGGGTGACTGCCCCTGATGTCCTCTCTTTCTAGTTCTAACTTGCTCCTTCCTCCTCTCCTCCCAGATTTATCTTTCTATTTATTCTCTCTCCTGTCAGCCCCATCCGTTCTTTGTCTTGTCTTGCTATTTGCTATTCAGCTCTTTATTAGACCACAAGGTATTTTAGACAGGCAAGGATCACAGCTTGTCAGAGTTGAACAAATACAACATAAATAAATACAACACTAAATCTTTCCATCATTAAAACAAACATTCAATAGCATAAAAAATGTAACACACCTTAAAATAGTATTTCACTACAACTGACTCTGACTGTTTGTGCCTGTTAGCCCAGGTTACTTTTTTATACCACCCACAATAACTAGTACAGTGGTGGCAGCACCCAACATGCGCTGTCCAAGACAAATCAAATATTGAACAAAAAAATTTCCCACAGACTTGCCTTTAGGCGACTCTGATGGAGGTATTTGCACAGCTAAAATTCCCAATGACCCTACCTTGTATCAAGATGAATAAAAAACAAACTTCCAGCATATATGTTAACAGATGTATACAACTATGCCATTTTTCAAAAAATGTGTGTCCTGGGTTTCCATATTAGGTCCCTGCACTTTCTCAGCAGGCTGCATATTGACAGCCATCTCCCTATTACCAATCTGTATTGTTTTCAGGGTACATCAAACCTGCATAGGGACATTGACATAAGTATTCCCACTGCTGTTGATGGTAATGGAATGGAATGTGTAGATTGATTCCATGTCAACAATTTAAAAGGAATTTCATTTAGTCCATGAATCTACCTTTTTTACATCTATTGATTTCCTTGTCTTTTTAGATACGTGTTATATTTTCTGATATATGTCTAACCCATTGTTTACATTTCCTTCAGTATTTCTGCAGGGAACATTAGGTAGAGTGTTGAGAACAGAGGATGAAGCAGTAACAGAATCCATGGCTACTTATTTTCCTGCTGACGTGGTTTCAAGTTGATGCTCTTACCTGGAGTTCTCCCTGTGCATGACTGCTGTGCAGTTGGATAAATAATTTATTTCTTGTGATGCCTGTTGGCCTTTCCTCATTACTTTATTGTGTTTGTCTACCAGTTCTGGTAATGATTTGTAAATTCCTCAAGAATTTTTACACATATTGATTGGTCATTATGGTACTTTGATAGAAAATGGCACACCTAGGGCGTGGCATTTTGGGAGGTGTGGTATTGTTGGAGTAGGTGTGGCCTTGTTGAAAGATGTGTGTCACTGTGGAGATGGGCTTTGAAGACTCCTTTGCTAAACCCATGTTCAGTGTGGCACATAGTTGCTTATGCCACCTGCTTATCAAAATATAGATCTCTCAGCTCCTTCTCCAGCACCATGTGTGCCTTCATGTGGCCATTGTAACTATCCATCATGATAGTAGACTAGGACTCTGAACTGTAAAATAGGCCCAGTTCAATGTTTTCCTTAAAAGTTTGTTCATGGTAAGATGTATCTTCACAGCAACAGAAACCCCAACAAAGCAGAAGTTGGTACCAGGGAATAGGGTATTGTCATAGACCAGGACAGTTCTGTTTTCAGGAATATGTAACTTATGTTGACCAAATTGAAAAGCCATTTTCTTGATGACATCTTTCCCTTAATAACTGAAACAGATAAACGGATCTATGGGCCTCAAATGTAACTCAGAGACAGATTACTTTCCTAATATGTGTAATTTCCTAGATTTGAACCAAGTATTTCAGAATGAAAAAGGATTTAAAATTAACCCTGTTACATCCTATGGAGTGGTGTACAGCAAAGCAGAAGATTTTACAGAAGCTTCTAAATTCACCCACTCTCCATTTCTTACCTTTAGTTGAGTGTAGCAAAGAAGAGCACTTGCAGAAATCAGTTACCAAATCTCCATTCTAGAGAGAAATCAGCTCTTAGGAAAGAATTGGAGCCTCACTAATCGCTACTAGGATTTTCTTCTGGTTCAAGGCAAGCTCCTTAACTTTCCTGGGCCATTTGTTCTAAAAGGAAAATGGTGAAGGCATTGTACATAATTCACAGCTAATCTTGGCAACTGATTCCATGCAGTAAGCAGTAAGCAGCCACCAAGTGAAAAGTCACTAATGATCCTAAGACATTGTGGCAGAGATCAAACTTGGCTTTCTGCCCCTAGCCTAAGTTCCTTCTTGCTGTTTGCAACCTGTTGCTTCCAAATAAGAAATGGTTAAAAACTTAGAAAAGGGGATAAGCCACATTCTTCCAAGGTATCCTCTGATCTCCAACCTGTCAACAGACATGATGATCTCCTCAGGGCCCAGTAGCAGTAGCAAACAGGATGGAGAATGCAAGGTTTGTGTAGTATGTCATTATCCCTAGAGAACGCAAGGACAGAGGCATAGTTGTGAATTAAATTCCAACTATAGATCATGCCCACAGTTGGCTAAGGGTGAATGTGTCACCCTTGTTATAGAGGTAGTGGCCCAGTATAGTACCTTGTCTAGATTAGTGAGCTTCAAAGAGAAGAGAAGCCTACAGCCTGGAGGAACCTTGTCGGATGCTTGTGGGAGGAGCCTTCTCACACAAGCTGTTAGAGACCTTGGCTGTCAATGTAGTTAGCAAGAAATTAGATATCCTTAGTTGGTATAGAAACATATTTTATTATTCTTATGGTCATTACACAAGGTTTACACTCTAAATTCCTAACCATGTTTCTAAGCCTATCACCTCAAGATTTCTCACATGTGCAACATGGCTTATTTGAAGATCAGGTCAGTCTCTAATAGAAGTCTCTGATTTGAAGACCAGGAGCTTGAGGGAGATGTTTTAGTGCCAGGACAGATGGAGATGGGGTCTTTCTAGCTGTGCAGGGCAGAGCCCTGCCCTTGGTCTCTGGTTATAGACTGTTCAGTGAGCAGTTCGATTTATTACTTACTGCTTCTGGTTATTTTGAGTGAGTCATGTTGCTGACTTCTTGTTATTTGGTGCAGGATTGGCTGCAGTTGGTTTCCAGAATAAGGTATTTTCACATGTCTAAAATGGCATTTTTACTATGTTCATTGCTGTAAGGATTCTGAATCTCATATACGCTTGGCCATGAACACCAAATAATAAACATTGGTGCCTTGGTATAATAATTATATGGCTTTTCACTGGGCTACTGAAAAAATTGGAAAAATAAAAGTTTTCTGGGCCAGCCTTCAGTAGCAGTGGTCAAAGCAAATCCAAAGAGTTGCCATGTACTAGACTTTTCTATCTGAGCGATGTTTGGGAAGAAGACACCCATCTTCTTTATTCTCCATTCTCTGTGTTCTCCTGCATTCTTTCTCCTGTATATATTTTTCTACAGCTTATTTAACCCAACAAATTTTTCAAGCAATTTTGAAATTCCAATGTGTTTACATTGTATTCTTCAAGTGAATTATTATAATGAGTACATGTTTTCTATATCCCTTACATGATTAAACATTGTACATAAAACAGGTAAAAGACAAATTATCCCAAGAACCCTCGAACATTCATACCGAAGCAAGTTGTTACAGATTTACCTTGTAGTCAAGCAAGAAATTCTCCTCAGTCAGGTGTTTTACTGACGGCTGCATTTTGTAGTTGCAAAGAAACAGCCAATTACTTTATTATATTCCTTGAAAGATAATCTCATAAGGAAGCTTGAAGCAATCACTAATCTAAACTTTTATATATGAAAATAAAATTAGTCACCTCTACTTTAAATCCTTGTTGTGCATACCAACTCATTCATAGGTTTTTATATCAGGAGATTTGGGTAATATGGGTATAAGGAATTAATCATTACCTTTGATAATCAACCAATCCTAACAAGAAAGGCATGTCAGCTAATAGTAATTGGGCTGCTTTGTTATTGCTCTCTGACCTTAAACATCTCCTCACCCAACTCTGTTCCTTTTTAAATGTTTAGATTGTCTTCTTCGGTACTTTATCTCAAAGCTATTTGAGAAAATATCTTAGTATAACATTTAGTTGTTTTTAAAGCTTTGTTTCAGCTATGTTGCACCCCAAAACACATCTCTCAATATTAATATTGAAAGAATTTAAACTAGTTGGGCTACTGGGACTCAATTGTTTTCTTAATTATTACCCTATGTCACAGTCTATACTGGTCCTCAAAAGAAACTCATATGTTCTAGCTGTGCGACACTTGTTTATATTTTTATCATTGAAATTCTCTTTACACTAACATTATTATCAAATAAACAGTATAGCATAAGAAGAAATCATCTTCATAGTAATTTACAGTTTCTAATCCCAATAGAATGGGATGCTTCCATGAGCCAAACACACTACATTATAAGCAATGGTGATCTCCCCACACACATTCTTATCATGCCAGATCCCACAGAATGAGAGCAGCAGCAAACATGTAAAGACACAGAAGAACAGAAACACATTCTGGGATCCTTGGTCTAGGGGATGTGCTTATACAAGATTCACTTATCAGAAACTCTCCTTCTTGTGTGATGATGCCTTGAATATCAATTGCCACCTGCTGCTCCTCTAACATGACCACAGGCAATTATTAAAACAGTCATCTCAAAAAAGATAACTGGACTTGGAAGTAGTTGCACACATCTTTATTCCCAGTACTTAGGGGGACAGAGGCAGGAGGATCTCTGCGAGTTTGAGGCCAGCCTAATCTACAAAGTGAGTTTCAGGATAGTCAGGATTGTTTCACTGTGAAAATCTGTCTTGAAACGCAAAACAACATTTTAAAAGCACCACAAAATAAACCATAACTGGTAGTAAAGTAATGTCTCATTTGGCTACCTGTCCATTTGGAAGACAAGGAGCCACCTTGCCGTTATTCCTACATTTCGTCAAATATAAGCTGATTTCATCACATCTATCCTGGGAACTCGGGTGGGTCCCCTTGATAAGGTGCTACAAAATTTCATAATTTTCCTTCCCGATTTTGTTCTAGCTTTGATGTGATCAATTCTTATCATGCTCAGATTCATTCTTTGTGAAGTAGGAATGTTAATTCTGTGTCACTGCATGTTGGAAACAGTAGTCTCACTAAAGTATAAGGTAGAGGGCGGTCAGATAAGAAGTAGTTGTCCAGCCAACATCAAACTAAATGGAGAGAAACTCCCAGCGATTCCACTGAAATCAGGAACAAGACAAGGTTGTCCACTCTCTCCATACCTATTCAATATAGTTCTTGAGGTCCTAGCTAGAGCAATAAGACACCAAAGAGAGATCAAGGGGATACAAATTGGAAAAGAAGAAGTCAAACTCTCACTGTTTGCTGATGATAT